>AWWV01010582.1:0-42170 GCA_001974805.1 Corchorus capsularis | reverse complement strand
AAATCAATCGCAGTTGATGGAGACCTATTCACCAAATAAGCAGCAGTATTAACTGCTTCAGCCCAGAACTTCTTCGACAAACCAACATTTAGTCGCATGCACCTAGCACGCTGCAGAAGTGTTTGGTTCATGCGTTATGCAACCCTGTTTTGTTGTGGCGTTCTTCGTACAGTGTGATGCCTCACTATACCCTATTTCTTGCAGAACTCATTGAATTCTTGACCACAGAATTCCAAACCATTATCAGTTCTAAGAGTCTTGATTTGCGGACTGGTACGTTTTTCAATCATAATCTTCCACTCTTTGAACCGATCAAACACCTCATCCTTTGTTTTCAGAAAATATACCCAAACTTTCCTGGAGTAATCATCAATGAAAGTCACGAAATACCTGCATCTACTATGAGACTCCACAGGAGCAGGACCCCATAAATCAGAATGAACATAATCAAGAATCCTCTTAAAAGTATGCTTGCCAGAACTAAACTTAACCCTGCGCTGCTTGCCTAAGACACATGTTTCGCAGAATTTAAGTTTTCCACATTCTGACCCATCTCAAAGACCTCTTTTGCTCAAAATTGACAGTCCTTGCTCACTCATATGAATCCCCAACCTACGATGCCACAATTCTGTACGATCATTTGAATCCCCAAGAGACTCGGTAACTGCTACTTCTCCTATCACTGAATTGCCTATCAGAGTGTAAATCCCGTGTTGCAATTTACCTTTCAAGATAGCCATAGCACCTTTCGAAACTTTGATCTACCCATTTTCGCCAGAATATTTGTACCCTTATTTATCAAGAGTACCCAAAGAAATCAAATTCTTCCTAAGCTCAGGAACAAGCCAAGCATCAAACGTTCTAATTGTTCCATCATGCGTTTTAATCTGCACTGAACCACTGCCCTTGACACTCAAAGCTGTTTCATCACCCAACATCACACTTCCGTTCCACTCCTTAAAAGTGGTGAATAAGTTTCTTGAAAACGTCAGTGTCTAGAACCCATGTGTTTGCAGAACCCGCAGTACTAATAGTTAGAACATCAGTACCTACTTCATCATCAGAACTCTCCACAAGGGATGAACCCTCTTGAACAATAGTTGCCGTAGCCTTTACATTCGATTCCTTCTTCTTACTAGAATTACCTTTCTTGCGATCAGGACAGTCTTTACGCAGGTGCCCTTTCTCATTACAGTAAAAGCATCGAAGCCTAGATACCCTCGATTTGGAGCGTGATCTGAACCTAGCAGTGCCGCTGCTTTTCTCCTTGTTTCTGCCTCGTGTAACAATTAAACCCGCTTCACCATCGACATCTGCTGAAACCTTATTCTGCAGTTCTTTTGAAAGCAAAGCGTCTTTAACATCCTTCAGAGCAATCGTGTCTCTACCATACAGCATGGTATCCCGAAAATTCTGAAACGACCTAGGCAACGAACATAGGAGAATCAACGCCAAATCCTCATCTTCTATCTTGACTCCAACTCCACCAAGATCAAGAATAATCCGATTGAAGCTATCAAGATGATCTTTTATTGGTGTATTTTCTGCCATCTTGAATGTGTACAGGCGCTGCTTCTGGAACAACCGATTAGTCAATGACTTTTTCATATACTTATCATCAAGCCCCTTCCACAAACTTGCAGCATCTTTCTCCGCGACAACCTCTCTCAAAACCTTATCAGAAAGACTCAACAAGATTGCACTATGAGCCTTCGAATTGATTTCTTTTATCTCCTTATCTGTTGATTTTTCAGGCAACATCTCTTTATCAATCGCACCTGCGCAGTTCCGCTTCCATCACAGACCTCTAGGGAAAATCCACAAAATTCGTAGCTCCACAAATTTCGGGCCGGGTTAACAAGAATTTCAGGCACAAATAACAGGTACTCTCAATTAGTACCAAAAAAGATATACGTCGTTGTTAATTAATTTATATAACATACATCTTAACGGTCGATGCATTACATATATAACAATAGATCGATGGTAATACATGATGATCCAAAAGTTGTTATTAAAATATTATACTTAAGACATCTTTTCCCCTGATTATTAGAATTGGGTCTCAATTTAAAATCTCAAATTTTTGCCTTTCAGTAATGAATAATTGGAATTTTGGAACTTTATAAGAAATATATATATATATATATTAATTATGTTATATATTTTTTCATTTAGTTATTATAATTTCTTGTCCTATAAAAATGTTAGAAGTCATTATTTTTTATAACAATTTTATAACTTTTTATACATATATTAAAGAACTATAAAAATCAATATTGTTTTAATTACCTAAGGAGGCAATCTAAATAATAATAATAATAATAACAAGAGGGTTACTCAGCGCTAGCGCTGGGGAAAACTTTTCATTACAATCCTTTTGTTATAGTCATGGATGGATATAGGGTGGGGGCACGAAGGTTATATAAGAAAACTTATATAGTCTTTTCGTTACAGTCTTTTTGTTACAGTCGCAATTATTAAATCTATCCAATTACAACCCTTGGGAAATATTTTTGCATTTATAAAAACAGGGAGATTGCATACTCCCTCCATCCCTTTTTAGATGTCCTTTTTAACCATATCACAAACACAAAAAAAAAGTTATTTTGCTAACTTTTTAGCAAATTTAAGCTTTCTTTCCATTTTTACTCTTCTCCTCCCCTCATGTTTTAAATATGGTGGTTGAGATAATGGTCAATTAGATGAATTAAATAGGGTTATATAAGTAAAACAGACCATAATTAGCTGACGATGGATATCTAATTAGGGACTCTGCTCAGAAGTTTAACCGAGAAAAAGCCAATTTTGTCATTACAGATAACAATGCCACTCCACCAGGAATCGAAGAGGGATTTATTGATGCCAATTTTAAAGAGATGGATTTCGTTTCAGAGTGTGTTGAAGGATTTTTAGCTAGTAAGGAACTCGACCTGGAAGTTTGTATTCCAAATGATTATCGTAGTTGGCTGGAGAAGAGTGTGGTTATTCTTCTGAAGATAGATACCAAATCTGAAGATGTGATTTCTATTATCACCGCTTCTGATCTTAAAGTTGAGATTAGAGAACTTAGTAATGTTATGTTACTCCTATTTTTGGACGATGAAGACTTGATTGATAATTGCATTATGATGATGAAAGAGAAGTGTATTGATTCTGTTTTTCAGATTTATCCTTAAGATTGTGTTTGGATGAGGATTTTCAAGAAGGATTTTCATTTGAATAGAGATTTTTTAAAATCTAAAAATAGAATTCTTGGTTTGGTAAGAAAAGAGTTGGATTTTTAAATCTCCTAAGAATTTGGAGAGGGATTTTTAGAGGGCCCAAAACCTCTCTTCAAAATCCTTCTCCAATGGTGTTTTTTCAAAAACTCTTGTCTTTTTAACTAACCACCTATATTTATTAACTTTCCATTTTCGTCATACCATTTTTATTCTTATAGATTACATGATAAAAACTTATTCCTAAAATAAATTTTTTCACTCGCACATTTTATTAATAAAATCTATACATTTTTACAATTCTAGTGATACCCATATTGCATATTTTTCCATTTTAATATTATTTTCTATAATTAATCTTTAAGTTTATTATAAAATTTTAAAATATATAGTTTATGATTTCTCTTTACAAATTATGTATCCAAACCAAATAATTTAAAAGTCATCTTTTCAAATATATGCATTTAAGAATTTTGTCTTTTGAAAAATCTAAAAATTAAAAAAAAACATTAATTTTTTTCTACAATGAAACAACATTAATTAGTTTACACATCAACAAAACTAATGCAATGACATAAAAGGACATGGAGGGTACTTTTGACGATTTAATTTGTCAAAATTAATGTTTGAGTAATTAACCATGGTACTTTAGGGGAGCTGCATGGTACTTTTGAGTAATTAACCATGTATAAATCACCAAAAGGAGGGGAAAACGGTGGGAACATCATTAATAATCCAAAATGTTAAAATGACACATAAAGACAGTCATTTTCAAACAAAAGGATTAAGCTTAGAAGGGTTTTAAAGTAATCAGTCATGTGAGAAAAGACCAAAACGGGGCGATTAGCTCTTCTCTGGTTGAAAGTTGAAAGGGGCCGTGAGTCTTTTCCAGAGTGTACAAAATTAATCTATAGTATATATAATAATAATAATAATAATAATAATAATAATAATAATAATAATAACATCCATCCACATATCAAAACTTATGTAGTTGTTTACCCTAATTTACAATTTGGGTAAATTTGTAAATGAACTTGCGAAATCAAAATGAGTGGTTCGGATTTGATCACAAATCCTGAAGAGACTTACTTTCTGCACCACCCTGATTCTAATTGAATTTGAAAATTCTTGTATTTTCACAATTAATGTCGAAATTATTAAATAAATAATAATTATTTTTATAATAATTATTATTTATCCCATATATACCACTCATGACTAAGGATGTGGCATAAAAGATCATGAAGAGGCAATTCCATTGCTGTTGTCAGCAAGGAAGACAAGCAATGAAAAAGGAAGTTGTATGCCATCATATATACCATGAGATGTTTCTCATGTACTTAGATATCAAAGTTCAAGCCGTCTCCTATACCCAGGAGGGGCCATCCTGTCTTCAGGAAGCTGCCTCCTTATTCCCTACAACTAAAGAGTCAGCGAGTCAAAGTTTATCAGCAAGTAAAAATATTTATCTATGTGAGAGAGGAGTGAGCTTTCAAACCTCATACCTCCTCAATATTTTCAGCCTAACATGGTGGTCAAATCGCCCAGCTAGTTCCCATCTCCTGGGAGGCAGAACTACAACTTTTGCATTTTGTTCAATTAAGGACAAAATAGTAAAATTGATCAATTTAGAGTGCTAGAGAGGAGAAATTTTTGACAAGAAGCATACCATGATCATCTTTGACTTCCATATATCATTCTGGTAAAATTTCATCTCAATCAGACTTAAGATGAAAAACTTATTCACGATTTTCAATTAAGGACAGTTTGGGGTGTAAAACCAATTTCACCATGAACGAGAGCTCGATTTTGACCAGAACTTTTCCCATGGTCTTATGGTGGTAATTGAACCCTACTGGTGATATTTGAGCTCAATCCGACCTCGGTCATAAATTTTACACTCTTTTCAATTAAGGACATATGGCATTTCCACCCCGGTTTTAGCCATTTTCTTAGTTGAATGTTATTTTTGGGATTTGATGTGCTTAATCTATACTATATATAAAAATACGAGTTTTGTAAAACTTTTGAATCGCCTATTATACCCTTATTTAACTTTTGAAACGCCTATTATATCCTTATTTGTTTAACATATTTCTAAAAATTGCCATTATACAAATAATTTTTAATTCTGTTGATTTTATATAAAAGTATGAGTTTTGTAAAGCTTTTGAATCGCCTATTATACCCTTATTTAACTTTTGAAATGCCTATTATATCCTTATTTGTCTAACATATTTCTAACAATTGCCATTATACAAATAATTTTTAATTCTGTTGATTTTATTATTATTTATATATAAAAATAAAGGCCTTATAATTTTTCGTTTTTCTTTTTGGGTTGGAAATAGGACTTCTTTAAGGTATTTATCTTTTAGAGAAATTCTAATCTACTAATCTTTCTTTTTTTTTTGCCAGAGTACTCTAATCCGTTGACTATTTTTCTCTACTATTTTTTTCCTTTTTCATTTTTTGTTTATTTAAAAAAATTATAAACTCTACTATCAATTTTTTAATGTATTTATTTTTTAGAGAAATTATACTCTACTAATCTTTCTGTTTTTTTTTCCAGAGTATTCTACTAATCCGTTGACTATTTTTCTCTACTATTTTTTTCCTTTTTCAATTTTTCGTTTATTTAGAAAAATTATAAATTCTACTAATCCATTGACTATTTTTCTCTACTATCTTTTTTCCTTTTTCAACATCAATCAATTTTCCCTTTTTTTTTTAATTCTTAAATCTACGAAATATATATCTCAAAAGTTTTTATAGATTTCAACCCAATCTATGTGATATCTGAAATTTTATAATTACTAGACTTTTATTATGTATTATATCAAGGCATGATAGAGTTGCTGTGTATATAGCAAATGAAAATGGCCAGACTTATGTTGATGAAATCGAACAATTTCAAAATGCTAAGTGGATATCGGCTCAAGAGGCAATGTGGAGGATATACGAATTCAACCTGAATGAAATATATCCGGCAGTAACAAATTCGCAGCCTCATCTTCCAGGCCAGCAGACTGTGACATTCTGGGAAAATTAGAATTTGAACAAAGTAATTGATCAGACCAAAATTATGCATCTTTTTATGGTCATTTTCCTATGCTTTTTGGGTATTTTATGCTTGATTATGCCTTATATTTGGTATATTTGCGTTTATAGGTGTTAAAGTGAAGAAAAGTGCAAAATCACCAATTTTGTACCTTTTTGGAGGATTATTTACACAAATATTTTCCAAGGACAATTTGGATGAAGAATGGAGCCAATATGATCGTGATTGAAGAGCTTGAAGAGTCAATTTTATCATTATAAGATTGATTTTCAAGAGTTTGAAGCAATGAGAAAAGTTGAATTTCAAGGCAAGAAGACATGTCAAGAGGCGTCGTAGTACTGTAGCACATGGGGTGCGAGGCAAATCACATGGGGTGCCAAGCTTGCCGCATGGGTGCCCACCGCCAGTCGAGCATGCCACCCAGCCACACATGGGCATTCTCGACCTGGGGCCTGAGAGCAACGCCCTGAGCGCACAAGCTATTCACATGGGCGCCCAGGGGGAGTCGGGGCCAGCCATGCGCGTGCGCCAGACAGCCATCACGGGTCACTTCACCTGGAAGCTTCTTCAATTGTTTCCAAATTTGGCGACCTTTTTGTATTTTGACCATAACTTTTGATCCAGAGCTCCGTTTGAGGCAAATGAGTAGCCGTTGGAAAGATAACTCCAAGATATACAACTTTTCTGTTTTGGTCGAAGCCCAGTTCGGACGTTTTCATGGACGAAAATGCCCCTAAAGTCAGCAGACAGAAACTGTCTTGGGCCTTTCTTGCGGGATTGATCCAATTGAGCCCAAAATCTTATTTGGATTAGCTTGAAGACTTGGAGAGCAGCCCAGCACGTCCCTAGGGTTTGTTTAGCTCTAAATTAACCCTAAGCCACCCTCTATAAATACCCTCTTAAGTCTAAAACCCTAGGAGACCGAAAAACAACACCTAGCATACCTTACACATCTTTTCTCTAGGTTTTGCGATTTTGAGGAGGAGGCAGCCGCCCACCTCTTTGCTTTGTAAGTCTCTCATGGATTGCTTGCAATCCATGAGTAGCTAAACCTTTTATATTTCTTTTCCTTAGATATTTTTGATCAATGAATCTTTGGTGAGACTTTTGTTCTTAATAATTTGAGCTTTTTTCGTTTGGATATGTTTCTTATCTCTATACTTCATCTTATGTGTTCATATTTTGATTGATTTGTGTGCGCAGCTTATCTTGATAGTATGAATATTATAGTTAGATTCAGTTGGCTTAAGTTAAGTCGATGTTGGTCACAAGTGACAATTGAACTAGAAGTTCTAGATTCATTGGGATATCAAACCTTGTTGAAATCTTTAGGCCGAGATGGAAATTGATGTAGGCAAGTTTGGTATTGATTTATCAAGCATGTGGATAAGTAAAGCTTAATGCGTATTCTAAGGGTTGAAATAGACCTGCAATTAGAATATTTATGATTAATTGTCAGCGAGATGCGGGTTAATCTTCATAGCATGTTGGAATGAGCATCACGTCTGATTCCTATACCAATTATTCAAATGGAGTTGTTTAAGATATTAAGAGGATTACTTTGTTTCATTGAAAATTGATGTTTACGTCTTATGCTATATATCGATTTGTGATGATTTATGATTCTTAATTGATTGCAATTTAAGTCAAATTAATGCTTGGCGCCTATGATGCATGATTCAATTGATCAAATTACTTACCTAAAGGAAGAAGAAGTATGCTTTTATCCTTTGATTTTCTTTTAATTGTTTTCTAGTTATTTAACTTAGATTTATTGTTTTCTAGTTTTATTTGATATAATTCAAAAATCCATAAAAAAAAATCCCTTTTTGGTGAGGTTTTCTTTTGTAAGATTTACCTTTGATTCGATCATACCTTCCCTATGGATTCGACCCCTACTTGCCCTAGCTATTTGTTATTGGTTTGTGGGGATTTATCTTGTGATTTGATCAACGACCGGTCAGTAATCGAAAGTGACAACGTAAGCCAAACAATGCTTACGGAATTCTTCAAAACTTGCTCAAATGATGAAAACGTCAGAAGATTCTTTTATAGGGAATTCCCTGAACATTATGTTTGGGATCGAAAAAACAAAAGCTGGAAGATAAGAAAACAGAAAGAAGTGATAGGTCGTGTCAATGCAACAAATACAAGGGAAGGAGAAAGGTCAGAGTAATTGTTTATTTACAAAAGAAAAATATCTATTTCTTTATTTAATAATTTATTATTTATCTATGTTTACATTAATAATGGTTATGAATCTTCACAGGTAGTACTTGAGACTACTTCTTAATCATGTTAAAGGACTGAAATCTTTTAACGATCTATTGAGTGTTGATGAAATCCCGTGTTCAACATTCAAGGAAGCTGCAATGAATAGGGGATTACTGGAATCTGATCAGAGCATATCAGAATGCATGATGGAAGCTGTTGTGTTTCAAATGGCCAACAAACTGAGACATCTCTTTGCAACTTTATTAGTCAATTGTCAACCAGCAGATGTGAGGAAACTGTGGGAAGATTATTTTGAGGCAATGTCTGAAGATTATAAGAGAATGCATGAAAACTCAGTAGAGATGCAAATTGCACGCACATTACAAAGCATTGCGTACTATACCTTGAAAGCATGGGAAAAAGCATCGAGAAGTTTGATTTGTCAAAAATTGATCATCAAAATCTGCATATCAGAAATTCCGCACACAAAGAAATTGCAAATGAATAGAGCATTCAAACCCCCATAAGAAGATCTACACACATCAGAAAACCTAAATGAAGAGCAAAAAATTACATACAAAGCTATCTTAGATTGAGTCGAATCAAGAAAGAGTGAACTCTATTTTTTGGACGGACCAGGGGGAACAGGCAAAAAGTTTATATATCGTCCAATACTGGCCAATTTAAGGTAATAATAGCAATCATCAAAGCATACAACCAATATAATCAAAATCATATTATTTATTATACAATATGTTTATCGGGCTAACATTTTTATTAATATGATCGCAGATCAAGAGGTCTTATTGCCTTAGCTACAGCAACCTCTGGGGTAGCGGCAACAATTATGCTAGGAGGAAGAACAGCGCACTTGAGATTTGACATACCACTACAACCGACAGAAACAAGTATTTTTTCAACTTCCAAACAGAGTGCAAAGGCCAAACTGTTAAGAAAAGCAAGACTAATAATATGGGAAGCACCAATGGCAAAAAAGTTCGCAATAGAAACAGTTGACAGAACAATGCAAGATATGATGAGCAACAAAGAACCATTTGGAGGAAAAGTGGTTGTTTTTTGAGGAGGTTTCAAACAAGTGCTCCCCGTTGTACCCCGAGCAACAAGGGAACAAACAGTCAATAAAAGTTTGGTCAGATCATACCTTTGGCCAAAAATGGGGATACTTAGATTGAAAAAGAACATGAGAGCAGGAGGAGACCAAGACTTCGACAAATTCATCCTTCGAGTGGGTGATAGAGAAGAACCTACAAAAGAAGGTGATTTGATACTTCTACCAGATCAGATGGTTATAAAGTATGAAAATGATGAAAAGTCGGAAAATGATTTGATCGATGCGATTTTCCCAGATTTGAAGGATAATTCAACTTCAGCTGAGTACATGACCAACTGTGTGATTTTGGCAACTAGAAATGAGTACGTTGATGGTATAAATGACAAGATGATTAAAATATTTCCTGGTGATAGTAAAACATACAACAGTTTTGATAAAGCAGTTGATGACTCGAACAACAATTACCAGGAAGAATTCTTACATACTCTTCTACCAAATGGTTTGCCACCGCATAGCTTGGTGCTGAAAAAAAATTGTCCAGTCATACTTCTCAGGAATTTGGATCCATCCAACGGTTTATGCAATGGAACAAGAATGGTCTGCAAAAACTTTGGTCAGAACGAATACAAGCAGATTTTTGTTGTTGGCCAACATGCTGGAAAGCAAGTTCTTCTTCCGAGAATTCCACTATCACCTGTTGAAAATGAAGAATATGCATTCCAATTTAAAAGTAAACAATTCCCTATTCGCCTTTATTTCGCTATGACCATCAACAAACATCAATGACAAACAATATCCAATGTTGGAGTATATTTGCCGCAAAATGTTTTCTCTCATGGACAACTATATGTGGCGCTATCTCGGGGAATTTCCATGTCTACAACAAAAGTTTTGGTAAAGTCAGAAAATACAAAGAAGCAAAAGGGAACATATACAAAAAATGTTGTATATAAAGAAAAACTGCTTTCGTAAAGGTAATTTTTTACTTTAACAAAACAGAATTTCATTACTTTAAATAAATAATATTAAAGGACCACAATTTATTAACACTTGATTTTTAATGTCATATGTAAGTCGTAGGTTAGCGTGAGGACGGTCAATCATTTACGAAGATGAAGACAATTTGTTTCAGTGTACTTTGATAATATAATAAGCTCTCACTTTTGATTTAATTGAATATTTGTCATCTCATATTATTTTAAAGTATTTAAACATTTTTCACCTTTTATTATTTTCAAGGATTTTAAAAAAGATAATTTAATTCACACGCATTGTGCTACGTGCAATGCACGTGGAAGTAAAAACTAGTATGATTAAGTGTGGAGAATTTCGTGGCTTAGGTGTTTAAGGATCAATTCTTAATGCTTTAGAGTCATCTCCTTGCTAAATTAGTTGTTTTCAAGTTCGAAGGAGGCAGCAAAGCACCTGAGTTGCGCCAAGGAGGTGAAGATTTCGAAAGTTTCATGTTGATGAGGACTCTATGAGGCTTCTAGAAGATAATTTCGTGGCTCATATGAGGAGGCAAGTTCAGAGTCATCTCAGCAATTTCCTGGAAGTTTCCCTGGTCGCGCAAGAAGGAAAGTGCAACAAGACGACGCAGGAAGGTCACCAACGCCTATCGACTGTGAAGATTTCGAAATTAAGGAGATTTAATGTGAAATATTCATCTTTCCATGACAGGTGACGTTCTAGAGCTTCTTAGCACCTCCATGGGAGATTTTCTTGCCAGAATTAGGTAGAATTGCAATCAGAATCGAAATCTAGAGGATTTGTTGACTAAGTAATTTGCTTTGGCACGAAGTAAAAACCCCAGGCCTCCCCCTACATAAGGAGCACGCCCCTAGCTCTCAAAAATCACAATTCTCACATCAATACACATCAAAACTAGCCTCAACATGCTAAAAATCAAGCAAGTGTTTTTCTCTGAAATCTTCGTGATTTCCTCTTGTTCTTCACGAGTTCTTACTCGTTCTTCATAATTTCCTTATTTCAATCTTGTCTACACAAGATTTTCTATTTGTAATTCGTTTCAATCAAATCATATAACAATTTTTTGTTATTTTCTCTTTCTGTTCATTGAAAAAACTTTCAATCACTTTTGTTTGCAAGCAATCTGGGATCAATGATTTAAATGCTTCGGTGTGACTTTGATCCAGAACTCTCAATTCGTTTGATCTTTTATTTTCAAGTTTCCCAATTGATGTTATTTTTCTACAAAAATAACTGGCACACCTCAAACCTCTCTCTCTTCTCAAAGAGATCCAACATCAAAAGACCCTTTTGAGCGCATAAGAAAAATTTGGCGCAACAGTAATGCATGATAATATAATCTCCTAAACTTAAACACGTATATGTAAGGTTGATATAAGGACAATCCGATCAGTAACTAAAACGTGTTTATGAAAAAGACCCTTTTGTTGTTTCATACTTTTTTGCCATGAGAACAAATTTGAAAATTCCCCTCACAACTTTAAACTAGCTAGCTAATAAAATAAGTATATATTAATCTATACTATACATAAAAGTACGAATAAGGGGAAATTTTATATTTTTCGATTGTACCCTTATTCTTAAAACATATTTCCAATTCTACCCCTTTTTTAAAACATATTTCTAAATTGCCATTACTAAATAATATTTTAATTATTCTATTATTTTTTTAATCATAAATTATTCTATTATGAATTATTAGATTATATAATACGTGTATTAAATTAGGCAAATTATACAATACACCGTCAGTGGAGTTTAACAGACTACACAAGCGGGTCCTAAAGGAGTGACATGTGTCCCTTAGGGACTAGATTGAAATTTTTAAAACTTAATTAATTAAAAAAAATAGTCATGTGTCAACTCCACAACCCGCTTGTGGAGTATAATATTTACACCGCTAGTATATCATATAATCACCCATTAAATTATAAGAAAGTCAATTTAGTTTTTTGTTTTCAACGTTCTATTTAATTTGACAAATTATACAATACACTGTTGCTGGAGTTTAACAGACTACACAAGCGGATCCTGAAGGGTGACAAGTGTCCCATAGGGACTAGATTGAAATATTTAAAACTTAATTAATTAAAAAAATGGACATGTGTCAACCCCACAACCCACTTGTGGAGTCCAAAATTTACACCGTCCGTGTATCAAATAATTACCCATTTAATTTTTCCTTTTATCTTTATTTCCAATCATTGTATTTAATTTTGCTTTTTGTCTTTGTCTCCAACTTCCTATTTGGGCTTAAATAAGCAAATGTGCAATGGACCTTTGTTTTGGATGGTCCAATTTCTCATTCCTATAGGATCTTTTTTTGGTCCATTTTGGTGGGTAAGTAGTTTGAATATTCAGATCCTGCATATATCTTATCAGGCCATGAATTTATAATTATCTATACTATATATAAAAGTACAAATAAGGGGAACTTTACGTTTTCCTATTGTATAATTTTTTTCAAATATATTTTTAAATTGTCATTATTAAATAATAATTTAATTATATTACTATTAAAATATTATAAATTTATATTATCCTCATTAATTAGGATCCAACGTCGCCAATAGGGATGCCCCGCATCATCTTTAGCATCTGAATTTTCGTCCAAAACATTCTCCAAGTCGGTTTAGGATAAAATCGATTCTGATTCTGTCCAGAAATTACAAAGGCAAAATCATCCACCGAAACGGAAGAATTAGGTCTCGAAATAAACATAAAAGTTGTAGATCTCGGAATCCTCTTTCCAACAGTACCTCATTTGAATTTTTCTGAGCTCTAGATCAAAAGTTATGAATTTTCTTCCAAAATTGCTCTTGTGAAGTTCTCCTTTCAATAGGATTTAACAATGCTGCATCATGGCCGAATCATTATTGCATCATAATTACTGATTGGACTTGGACTCCTTTGGGCTTCCATATTAACGAATTGGGTCTAAGAATATCAGATTTAGACTTCAAGTCATCTGATTTGCCAATTTGAACTTCATAGACTCAAACGAGCCTAATGGGCCGAAATGAGACAAAATTAATAGTTTCTCCAAAGCTATCTATACTATATATAAAAAAGTACGAATAATGAAAACTATATGTTTTCCGATTGTACCATTTTTTTCAAATATATTTCTAAATTGACATTGTAAAATTTATTATTTAAAAATTAATTATAAAATTTCAATTTAGACCGAATTATAAGTTTGTAAAATTGATTTTCATTGATGAACATGTAAATTTCTACGAATAATGGGAAACTTTATGTTTTCCAATTGCACCCTGTTTTTCAAATATATTTCTAAATTTCCATTATTAAAATTTAGTATAATTTTATTATTTAAAAAAATTAATTAAAAATTTCAATTTAGACCGAATTATAATTAGTTTGTGAAATTGATTTTAGTTGATGAACATGAAAATTTCCTTTACTATTATTTTTTGAATTTAATATTTTACTTTTAATTTCAATTTTTAAATGTTAATAAAAGATTAAACTAACACTAACACGTAAAATACTATTGTTAGTGAAGCTCCATCTCTTCGTTATAAAATGTACCGCATTCACTTTGTTCAATTGGAAATTGTTGAGTTAGAAGAGTATGTGATATTATTATTTTGATTTTCTTGTCTCTATGTGGTTATCAAAATTTTATAAGATGATTATTATAATTTCATGAGGAGGTTATCAAAATTCCATAGTGTAGTTACCGAAATTTCATAGGATCAAGTTATTAAAATTTCTTAGGTTGGTTATTGGAATTTTATAGGGTGGTTAATTATCACAATTTTATAGAAAGGTTATCAAAGAGATTATCAACATGTCGTAGCGAGGTTATAAGAATTTCATAGTGTGGTTAACAAAATTTCATTAGGAGGTTACTAATATTTCATGGGGAGGTTATCAAAATTTTATAGTGTTGTTATCAAAATTTCATATGAAGGTTATAAAAGTCTCAATTTCATAAGGAGTACCAAAATTTGATAGAAGGTTATCAAATCTCATAGAGTGATTATCGAAATTTCATAGAGATCGGATTATCAAAAATTATATGAAGATTATCAAAATTTCATAGTGTTTTTATCAAAATTACATAATGTTATTATCAGAATTTCATAGAAGGATCAACAAAATTTTGTAAAGAGGTTATCAAATTTTTAAATGTTATTACAAAAATTTCATAGTGGTATTTCTGGGGAGGCTATCAAAATTTCATAGTATGGTTACCAAATTAAGAAGGTTATTAAGCTTTTATTATGGAGTAATCAAAAATTCAGGGAGGATATTAAAATTCAGGGAGGATATCAAAATTTCATATGAAGGTTATAAAAATTTTATAGTTTAGTTTTCAAAATTTCATAAGAGGGTTATCAAAATTTCATAGTATGTAAATCAAAATTTCATAAGGAGCTTATCAAAATTTGTAGTTATTAAGATTTCATAAGAAAGTTATCAATATTTTATAGGGAGGTTTATCAAAATTCTATAGGAAGATTTATCAAAATTTCATAGCGAGGTTATCACAATTTCATAGTGTGATTATCAAAATTTCAGAGTGTGATTACTAACAATTCATATGGAGGTTTTTAAATTTTCATAACGTGGTTATCAATATATCATATGGAGGTTATCAAAATTTCATTGAGAAGTTATCAAAATTTCATATTGAGATCTTCAAAATTTCTTAGAGAGGTTAAAAATATTTCATAAGAAGGATAAAAAAAAATTATAAAAAGATTCTCGAAATTCCATAGTATCGTTATTAAAATTTCATAGGAAGATTATCAAAATTTCATAATGGGATCATAGAAAATAGTGTAATTATCATAATTTAATAGAGAGGTTATCATAATTTCATATGAATATTTTATTTAAACACTTTGCGTCACGTGCAATGCACGTAAAAGTTAAAACTAGTTAGTGAAAAAAAGTCAATAAAATTAGCAATTATTGCAAAAAAAAAAAGTTACTACTAATGTATATACCTAGTTTTGCTTACGTTTAATTATTGAAGTTGTCAAATTTTCTTAGGTTGGAGTTAAACTTATAAGATTTGATTTTTAAAAGATTTATCCAATTATATCTCACATCACGTTTTCATTGCAGGATATGATGCTCATGCATGAACAGTTAAACTCAAGTTATATTAAGTTTACTAAGAGTATATCTTTGACAAGCCTCGACCATTTAAAGCCTCAAACAATTAAGCAAATAATTAACTCTTCTTGAACCGCATAGCTTTTAGCTCATCAATGATCGATATTATTATCCGAGAGACTTGCTTTTCTTGTTTTCTGGTCAAAACTTGCTTTCTAAGGTACACCAGGTAGAGGATATTCATCCTACTTTTTTCCTTTTTTTTTGAGACTATAATTATTGCAATGTTCTCACAAAAATACCCTTATTATATGTAACATGGATGGATGGATATTAAATTTTTAATGAGGGTAATTTTGATATTCCCTCAAAATTTGGAAAAGCAATTAGTAACTATATATAAATAGTAAACGATTTATGACAAATTCAAGTACAAAGTAAATAGTTATGACTATCATGGACTTTAATTTGGAGATTTAGAAAGGGATTAGAATTAACAAATGGTCAATGAATATATTAAGGAAAATGTTGTTTATATATTACTGAATTCCATGCTAGATAACAAGTTTACTAACAAGTGATTAATTTAAGTGAGTTGACACTTATTTCTCTACAGCAGGATCTTGGGTTTGAACCTTGTTAACAAAAAAACTATTGTTGCAAGATTTTTTACTATCATAATGGGATGACCTGATACGAACAAAGTTATTTATAAATATATAAAAAAAATCCTTACTAAATATATATGTCCACCCTCTCACAATAAGACAAAACGACCAGCTTATCCTCAATCTGAATAGTAACACATGACAAATTTAATTTCTAGAATTGTTTCTTGAGAGTTGACTTCCTATCCATCGTCTATATATACACCGCAAAGAAAATTTAATAGGCACAATATATATATATATATATATATATATAGCTAAGTCAAAGGGACGGCTTTACTCGAATGAAAACTTATTATATTCATGAATTGAAATTGAAATGAATTTAAAATTCCCAAACTTTTTTTAGGGAGAAAAAAGGAGGAAGGAGAAGAAGAAACAGTGGAAAGCAAAATCTGGAGAAGCACATGGAATATGATAATTGAAGACACGTGAAAATAACGCCGACAAAACAGTCAAAAGCCATAACCCATATGGCTGTCTGTAATATGTAATCTTTAGGTCATGTGTGTGTTGGCGACCGAACCCTTTTTCTTTTCTTTTTTTATAAATTTCTTTTCTTTTCAAACTTATAACTTTCAGATTAATCATATATCAATTTAACTAATCTTTTCTAAAGATTGTACGTATATATAGAATATATATTCTTCAAAAAAAATGAAAGAAAAAAGTAAGAGAATTGAGGGTAAGCACATTAATTTATGATTAAGGAGTCGTAAAGTTCTTTAAAATCTCATAATTAACAATATTAATAATAACTCGTATCAGTTGACATGATTAGTGTACATTAATGCATAATAAAGCACGGCGTTGAACATGGCATGTTCTGGAACCCCAACAATTCGACATGTAAAAGACAAGTGCTTACAAACTAAATAAATACTATATTATATAGTATAAATTAGTAGGTCTGCTTAAAAATATTTCACTAAGGAGAGAATTTTTTTTTGCGCCAAAAAAAAAGGAGAGAAAAATTATGATCGTGCATAGTATAATTTTTTTTCCTCATTGTAGTTGAAGTATGTAATTTAAGCAAGACCTAAGATACAACCCCCTTTTGCTGCCAAAAAAAAATACCACCTCTTTTAAATGAGTACATTATAACAATGATAAATTTGACTAAAATCTTAATTAGGGCCCTAAATTTTGCCAAAAGGGTCAAATAAGTGCCCAAACTATGAAAAGGTCAAATTAGTGCCTGAACTTTTCGATTTGGGACAATTCAATCCAAAATGTTAGATTATAAGTCTGTTAAATGTAAATAATCCAAAACATTTTGGACTGAATTGACCCAAATCGAAAAGTTCAGGCACTAATTTGATCTTTTCATAGTTTGGGCACTTATTTGACCATTTTGGCAAAGTTCAGGGCCCTAATTGAGATTTTAGTCTTTTTTTTATCACATCCGGTATTTAGGGCTTGGCCCTGACTAATCCAGATCCGATCCGCGTCGCGCACCTGATTATTGTGCGTGAGTCTTCCAATAGGGGCAGCTGCGTACGCAAAGTCTCGAATCTGAGACTTGCTTAAGCGGGAACAAACCGCTTACCACTTGATCCAACACCTTGTTGGTATAATAATGATAAACTAATTAGAACCACTTGTTTATATACTTCCTCAAAATATATATATACACACACAATAAATCACATCTTATACTAAAAAACACTAGTTCATTACTTCATTACGCACCGTGCCCCTTTTTTCAAACAAAAGCTTCTTTTCTTGCGATTTTTAAGAGAAAATTAATAAATCTTTTGTTTTTGGATAAGTAAGTTAATTTTATTTATCCGAAAAGCAGCAAAACTGCTACTGGTTTACAGAGTTCAACCACACAATACATGATAGAAGCTAAGAATAATAGCTGAAACATGTACAAAACTAAGAATTACAACTAACAACAAGAAAAACAAGTCAATCGAAGCCTAGAAGGGTGAGACCCCAACTAGTACATGGGTGTTTACATATTCTTTCTTGACATTCTCTAGACCATAGAGTCTAAAACAAACTGCTTCCTTGATGGACTTGAAGACCAGTTCGAAAATTAATAAATCTTGTTTTATACAATAAAGATAGATTAAGTATATCTTAAACTTATACTCCCTCCGATCTAAAATAAGTGACACAATTCAAGTTTTTGTTTATTTCATTTCATAATATATAAGTGACACATTTATAAAACCAATACAATTTATAACTTTTTTTTCCATACCCCTAATTAATGGGGAGTTAGGGAGAGAGAATAAAAATGTAGTAATTAATAAAATATTGGGGTGCTTGGGTCATTTCAAAAATTTTTTACTAAATTTAAGATAAGTTAATCATCATTATCTTAATATGCGTGTGTCACTTATTTTGGATCAAAGGGAGTAACATGTGTTGATTACAATTACACAAGACTTTTTTTCCCTCTTTTGAAATAATACCTCTTTTGGAATATAATTAATAAAGAATATATAAATTAAATCATATACAAACTTAAAATGAAAACATGTTCATTATGCGCCATTATTCTGTTTTTTAACAACTCATTTTTGTCGTATTTTCCGAGACAATATCTTATTTATTTGATACATACTATATTAAAAAGATAACTAAGAAGCCATTACGCGTCACCTTTTCCTCTTTCAAACAATAACTCTTTTGGCTCCGTAAAAAAAAAAACATTAATACCTCTTTTGGCATATAATAAAGATAAATTAAATCATACAAACTTAAAATGAAAACACTTGTTCATTATGTGCCGTCATTTTTTGTTTCTTAACAAACTAATTTTTGTCGTATTTTCTGAGACAATTCCTCATTTAACTATATTAAAGATAAAACTAAGAATAAGTCATTACGCGCCGCCTTTTCCTCCTTTCAAACAATACCTCTTTAGACATATAATAAAGATAAATTAAATCATACACACTTAAAATGAAAACACGTGTTCATTATGCGCCGTCATTTTTTGTTTCTTAATGAACTAATTTTTGTCGTATTTTCTGAGACAATTCCTCATTTAATTTGATACATACTATATTAAAGATAAAACTAAGAACAAGTCATTACGCGCCGCCTTTCCTCCTTTCAAACAATACCTCTTTTGACATATAATAAAGATAAACTTAATCATACAAACTTAAAATGAAAACACTTGTTCATTATGTGCCGTCATTTTTTGTTTCTTAACAAACTAATTTTTGTCGTATTTTCTGATACAATTCCTCATTTAATTTGATACATACTATATTAAAGATAAAACTAAGAACAAGTATCTACGCGCCGTCTTTTCCTCCTTTCAAACAATACCTTTTTTGACATATAATAAATAAATTAAATCATACAAACTTAAAATGAAAACACTTGTTTATTATGCGCCGTCATTTTTTGTTTCTTAACAAACTAATTTTTGTCGTATTTTCTGAGACAATTCCTCAATTAATTTGATACATACTATATTAAAGATAAAACTAAGAACAAGCCATCACGCGTCACCTTCTCCTTCTTTCAAACAATACCTCTTTTGGCATATAATAAAGATAAATTAAATCATGCAAAACTTGAATTGAAAACATATGTTCATTATGCGTCGCCATTTATTTCTCTTTCTAAAACTTATTTTTGACACCGTTTTTTAAACAATCTGCATCATTTAATTTGATACATTACAAAAGTATAACTAAAAATAAAAATAACAAGTTCATTGCACGCCATCTTTTTCTCTGTTTTTAATTAAACAACACATTTTTAGTATATAATAAAGATAACTTAAATCTTGCAAACTTAATCTAAAACTTGTGACTTCTTGCGAAAAATTTTGAAATGGACGGGTGAGATTATTAGCTATGTTCGACCAATAGTTATACTTATATAACTATGTTTGTAATGCGAATTCTTTTTGATGAATGAAGTTTCAACAAGATTTTAATCTTTTTTTTTTGGCATTAACAAGATTTTAATCTAAAAAATATATTTGTTTAAAATATACCACTATTGACACGATTAATACAAAAAAAAGTACAATTAAATTGATTAGGCTGCTTCTCGTCGTATGCATCTCGTACAAGGAGAGTCTTGTTCAAAATTAAAAGGTAGGATTTATTTGAATGAATTGCACTACATGTTAGTAATTAATATCAATATTTCAATAAATATTATAATCACTTCTAAAATTTATTATGCCTATTTTCCTCAAAAAAATTTATTATGCCTAATTAATAAAGAACAATGTCCCTTTTGTATTTTAGTTAATTAATTTATATTTATCTTATTTATATGTTTTTGTTTTCTTGTAAAAATGGAAGGATAAACACAAGCATTCTTATCTCTTTATTTTAAGTTGTTATAACAAAACAAATTACAGTTTAAAAGTTACTCCTACTAAAGAATCTGCTCTCCCCCTTTGACTCTTCCACCAGGTGTAAGCAAAAACCAAATTTTCTGCTTCTAGCAAGTGAGCTCATTTTAGATACTGTCATTAATAAATTGAGATTTTTTTGCCATTTCAGGTCTCTTTTCTTTTTGTTTTGGTTCCTTTCCTTTTAAAGAGAAATCCGACATTTTCGTGTTTCAAATATTATATACATTGAATGAAGTGAATAGGCACCCTTTTCCTTTTCCTTTTGCTTTTGCACCCCTCCTCCCCTTCTCTATATAAACCCACCCTTCCTTCATTTCTTCCCTTCACATTTCTATTACTATCAAGCAATTCCATCTCTTAAAACTCAAATATTTATAAAATTAATTTCTCTTACAAATCGCTAAAAAACAAAAACAAAATGGTTTCCGCTACCCAATCCGCCGTGTCCTCCGCCAAAGTAATGCAGCCTTCGTCTCTCTCCGCCGACTCCGTCCTCAACTTCGCTCGGTGAGTTTGTCATTTTCCCTGTGACTGTTACATTGATCTTATATCCAAAGAATTTTCGATGCATGTGAGGAATGTGTGTATATATAAAGAAAAATTGTTTTTTTTTTAATCAGCGGTGATCCGACGATGTATCGGGCTTACTGGGAGAAGTTGGGGGACAGGTGTACGGTTGTGATATCTGGGAAGGATTTAATGAGCTACTTCAGCGACGCTGGAAACTTGTGCTGGTTCTTGATGCCGGAACTTGATCGTGCCATCAGGCGGCTGCACCGCGCCGTTGGGAATGCCGAAGTCGGCGAAGATCGGTTCATCGTGGTGGGAACTGGCTCGACCCAACTGTTCCAGGCGGCGCTTTACGCCCTCACTCACACTGATAAGCCCGATGATGAGATTTTGCCAACCAGTGTCGTTGCTGCTGCGCCTTTCTATTCGGTAAATTAAAAACTACCATCACTGAATTTTTAACCGTTTGATTGATTTTGTTTTGTTGACTTCTTTAAGATTGACTTTTTTTTTTTTGGCTTTTCTTGAATTGTTTATATATATATACTACTTTCATGTTTAGTCAAATCAATGTTTCTCACATCTGCTGTTGGGATTTATTATTAGTCTCTTATCTTTTCATTGAAGCTTGTTGGTCATCAGATCTGTTGATTGGGTCCCTTGGGTTGGGTCCTGCAAGCTTATTTTTATTTATTTAAAGATAAATAAAGATAGTACTAATAAAATAAAAATAGTTTTAGATTTGATCTAAAATATCATTAATTTTCATATCATTTTTTGTTCTAATTATGATTAAGATATATCATTTCCTTAATTAATTATTATAGTTAGATTGATCTTGTTTTTCCCTTCCTTTTTTTTTTTTTGCCATCAAAAATCTTTTAAGTAATCATATTAACATTTTTCCCCATAAAAAGTTAGGAGGATAAAAAGTTAGGAGGATGTAAATGAAGATTGATTCTAAGATTTACTCACTCTTTTTTTTTTTTTTAATTCGTTCAAGAACTCAAATCCGGATATCATTCACTACAAATTCAAATCTTTACATAAATAATCAGTAGCATTAATTAACCTTGTTGTATTAGATATTTACCCTATTTAATCCAACTTTGGCCCGACCCTTACACCTCTATTTTTTGGGCTTCCATTAATTCTCCGGTAAATAGCAGTAGAAACTTCTTCGATTAAGGCAGTCGGTTCCATTTTTCGATGACATATAGGGAAACGTTGCAGAAGGAGTTTGTCATGGAAAACAGACAAAGTTAAAGGAACAAAGGGACAAACATGTTTCTTAAAACACATAGGATTTAGAAACAACTATCAAACACATGCACGTAGTATTGTTTTGGGATCTCAAGGGCGAACATGGTAACATGGGCATGTCTAGTTTTAGAAAGCATGTGGCCGGGTCAACCCCATATGCTCTTCGGTCTAGTTCCAAACTTAGAACCTTCGGCAATTTCAAAATGATTTTTCACTAAGAATATAGTATTTACATTTTGATTTGCAGTCATATCCAGAGGAGACGGATTTCCAGCGTTCAAAGCTGTACAAATGGGCAGGCGATGCATACTCTTACGAAGGCGAAGGAGCTTACATAGAGGTGGTGACTTCGCCCAATAATCCAGATGGCGCAATTCGAGAAGCTGTGGTGAATCGCGAAGGAGGCAAACTCATTCATGACTTGGCCTACTATTGGCCTCAATATACTCCCATTACTCGTAAGGCTGATCATGATATCATGCTCTTTACCTTCTCCAAAGCCACTGGACATGCTGGCACTCGCATTGGGTACTTAATTAACCCCTTCTCTCATAATTGCTCCGTCCCTAATTAATTGTCGGTTTTTTTATGAATCTGGTTCCATTTTGTGACCAGATTCATCCAAAAAACCGACAATTACTTAGGGACAGAGAGAGTAGCATATATATGTAATCTGAACGTTAGTAATTTTGATAATTTTAATGGTTTAATTTTGTTTGTGTTTTTGTGTGCAGTTGGGCAATTGTGAAGGATAAGGAAATAGCCATGAAGATGGTTAAGTTCATGGAACTGAGCAGCATCGGGGTATCGAAAGAATCCCAGTTTCGGGCTGCCAAGATTCTTGAAGTGATCAGTGAGGATTGCCTGAATCCTGAGCCAAACAAAGTGGTGAATTTCTTTGAATATGGACAGGTCGTAATGTCTGAAAGATGGGAAAAGCTTCGGGAAGCTGTGAAAGCCAGTGGGGCTTTCAGTCTGCCAAAGTACACCCAAAATTTCTGCATTTTCACTGGAAAAGATACTGATTCAAACCCAGGTAATTAATGCATATTATAAACTTGATAAATCCTACTTGGGTAAAGAAAAATTTAATTTGCTAACATATATTTGGTTTGTTTTCTATATCTTACAGCATTTGCATGGCTGAAAAGCAAGGAAGGGTTGAACTGTGATGATCTGCTGAGAGAACATAAGATAGTGACAAGGGGTGGCAAGAATTTTGGTGTGTGTCCATCGTTGACTAGGATCAGCATGCTGAGTCCTGATGAAGAGTTTAACCTTTTCGTGGAGCGATTGGCAGCAATCAAAGGGAGTAACAGCAATGGAAGTACTAATTATTAATATGGGTGCATGGAAGTAATTAGAAGAACAATATATCATATATATAGTTAGACTTAAATATATAGTCAGTCATTAGGAATATAGAATATATATACTATATGTAGAGTTACAGTAGGGGCTTTAAATTAGTGTTGATGTCAACTTTTGAAATGTATGTACTTTAGTTATTAAAAATGTAAGGCAAAGATAAAATCGGAATGTTATCATCATATATCGGCAAACTTCAAGCTTTTTATTCAAAATGACCAATGTGCATGTGTTTACTTTGCATGGTCGGTTCCATTTTAATGCTGTGTCCAAGTTTGACAAATTCGGTCCCTATTTTATTATGTACTACTATACCATTTTTGTTTTTGTTTATTATGTAATTCTTTTCTCTTTTTTTTTTTAAATTTTGCTTAATTTTTCAAAATTTTGAACTTTTTATATATATTTGTTTGCAAACCACAAATTCTTTCTTCCTTACTTACATGTATAGATAAAATCTCGTATATACATTGAGCATGAAAATTGTGATTTAGTCCCGTGAGAAATTGAGCCTAATCCTTGAACTTGCATGGTAACCGAAGAATTGAGATTACATAATATTGCAAGAGCACTTTAACCCTATGCTATGTATGAATTCCGTTAGTGAACCCCTTTGAGTATGGCTAAAAAAAAAAAAAACCCTTTGAGCCTTATTGAATACTGAATTAGCCTTGTACTAAAGAGTGAAGCCCAATTGTCTTGCAAGCTAGATCCAAGTGTTTCGAATTGACCCATATCGAAGGTACGGGCGGAAATTTTTTTCAAATTTTCGTTCATATATATATATAGATGTAGGGTTTCTCTATTAAAATTTTAAACTTTCGCCCTTGCCGTCTATCTATCTTTCGATTTAATTATCTCTTGATTGCCTGCCGACTGCCGAGATAGGTTAACCCACAAGAAGGAAAAAAATATATATATCCGCTCTAGATTTTGATTCAGTTCTTCTTTCTCTTTTGAGCTTTATTTTGATTGTTTTTGGAGGAGTGAGTGAATAATTAGTTTGATGGGCATTTTCTTCTGCTCATATTTTTAATTTTTCTGCACTTCTGGCCCTTTACTTCTCTGCAGATATACCAAAAAGGTCAGACAATAGAGACGAATTTATTCATCTCATATTCTCATGGGAAATCGATTTTTTTATATATATATTTATTCGATAAAAATGAGTAATGGGTTTTTTTTGTTTGCAGATATATATATACTTATTCGCAGATATACCTATTACCTACTGTTTGATGAGAATAAGCACTGGTTACATTGGTCGAATGTTTTGATTGATTTCCTATCCACAAAGTAAGTATGTGCTTTGATTTTGTTTTCAACTTACTGATTCAATTATATAAAACAGGGATTTTGCACCCTCTACTATGTATCAGTTGCTGCCTTGTATATATGGAGTTTAGGGTTTTGTTTTCAACTTACTGATTCAATTATACTGCTATACAAGTAGTTATTTATCAATTGCTGAAATTTAAGACAATTAATAAATTCCGTTTAGGATTTTGGGTGGAGAAATGGCCGGGAAAAGGAAAGTGAAGAAGGGTAAGATGGTTGCTTGTTCGACAAGTAAAAAAACATATCTCCCCGATGAAGTGATAATCTTCCACATTCTGAGCCGGTTTTCGGTTAACTCCCTTGGCGGCATTATGAGGCGTGTTTGCAATACATGGGCAGACGCAATTCGCACTCCCCACTTTGCCCAGACACACTTGCAACACGCAAAGCCTGGACTCTTCGTCCAGGACCGGAACAACCCAGGCGGAGCTCGCTTTCTTCAGTTTAAAGACAATGGGGAAATGGAAATCACTCACATGAACCCTGACCAACCCTATCCCGGATTAATATTGTCTTCTTGTGAAGGTTTGTCAGTATTTTCGCGCCCTGACAAAGGACAATGGAGTTCATTGGAGCAGAAGTATCATACTTGGGACAAGCTTCTTTATGTTGCAAACCCTGTTACCATGGATGTTGTTGTTCAAGTTCCTAATTGCATTACCTCTTCTCATAAATACTACCACACTTATGGTATATCTTCTCTTCCCAACAATGGCGGTTTTAAATTAGTTTGTTGCCAATTTGATCCCCAAACTGTCCAGAGCGATTTCTACATACTCAAACTGGGGTGTGATCAATTAGATCAATATTCATGGAGGAAAATTGGTTCTGCTTTTGGTTGTCCAGTTGCATCAAGTTGGCGTAAGATGCATGTAATTCCCATTGGTCACTATATTTATTGGTTGCCAAATAGGTATGCACGTGTCGGACCACATGGACAAGGTATGATGATTGACATAGCTAGTGAATCTGTTTGTGTAATTTCCTTTGACAAGACAACTGGATTACGACGGAAGGATCCAAGCTCTTTCCGTCAGTTTGGCAACATCGATAATCATGTGGCTCTCGTGCAAGATATTGATGCTGGTTTGCATGTATCTATTTCAAAGGATATTTATCTTAGAAACTGGGAATTGTATCACAAAGTTAATTATCAAGAACCTGAGTTTGGTCTCACCCTATTAGTTGCTTGTATAGACCAAGAAGTGATCCTTAACAATCTACGAAGGTTTCTGAGGTACAACATGAAGACCAGGGAAGTAAGACCCTTTGAGGAGCTGGAGCAGAGAAATTATTACAAGTATCAGATGTGTAGTCATACCAACACCCTTGTCTCCCCATGCATTTTCAAGTAATATTTATTTATTTTCCTTGAGAATGTTACAGTTTGATGAGCTTGTGATAACACTCAAATTAAAACTATCTACTAATTAATTTGTGCTTGTTGGCGGCATTTTCAAGTTTGAAGGCAAATAAAAATGTGACTGGTGGGGGGCTGGTCCTGATCTTTGATCAGGATGAAATAGCAACATTTAGCAATCATGGCAATTGGCAACCAACGCCACCCTTTATTTCCTTTCTTTTGGTGCATGAGAGTAAAGTGATGACTTAATTAGGAGTTTTATGCACAAATCTTACTCCATGATCAGTACCACTTAAGCTATGCCCAAGTAGCCATTTTCCTTGCAAAAGGTAGATTCTATGTTGGGTATATATTGTATACTATGCTACTGTGGAAAACTTCTCTCCCTATCAAATGAGGCAATTGTATACACTATACAGTATATTGTATATATTGTATACAGGCAAGCAAATGAGGCGATTGTAGTAGCTCCTCGACGAAAGACGTGGAGAAGTAGTTCCAATGAGGGGACATATTTTTCATGTTTCATCTTCAATAAACAAGGAGACAAGACCTGCCACCCATCTTTCATCTTTCCCCCAGTAGAGGCAAATAAGGCAGCATCATGCGTGAATCTCTTCAGACACTAATTGAATCTCAAGTTATATCAGCTTTCGTAAAGCGCTTAGCTCGCTAGCTGCCCTAACTTGGCCTACAGGGACAGGGTTGACGTAAAGTCCTCATGCAGCAAGCCTAAAGATTCAAAATGTCCAACTCATACTAGTTGGAATTCTAATTTTTTTTAACTTCCTTAAAGCCGTTTGCATTAAGCTATTACATCTACTTCCACTTTTCAATTCCCCAACACTGGCTGGCCCCTGTATCGAACTCGTTATCAAATTGACTTTATTCAACTTCCAAACCTTGGCAATAAAAGTATTATAAGATCCTTTCACCAAAAAAATAAAGTACCAAAATCCAATGCAGAAATGGAAAACGAGACAAATTCCCAATGCCATGATCTGGCACATTCAAACAAATATAATATTGTTGACAAAAAGGAAGAAAGAATTCCTTCGATTTATAGTTCGATGAACGAAAAAAAAAGTGACATGAATGTTCTCAGCAATCGTAAACTCTTACACGCCTATTTGATAAAACAATTATAATGCACAGACAGTATAACATGAAGCTGAACAGATTTTTCCCGACAAACCACTCTGGCATTTCTCTTTATAGGGGCTTTGTTTATCAACTAGTTTCCTAGTATATTTATGTTCCCAGTGATTCAAACTCGTGAAAAAACTCAATGAATTGGAAATGTCAACATGATGCAATGGGCTATCAAATAAGTCTTAGTTCATACTCCCCAGCCATTGTTATGTACCGTACCCATGGAAGAGCCTGGTAACCACTTTTCTCAATAATCTTCAGATAACGAACCTACAAATCACCAAATGCAAGTTAGAAAAATTACCCAAAGAAAATTTTAAAAACCAACAGACAAACTGGAAATTCCAGTAGGCTTTTAATGATTGTTTGATTGTTTCCTATAGCAGCAAACTGAAACAACATTATTATCATTCTGAGCAACATCAAAAGCCAAGAGTCATTCGCATAGTGCTACCAAGTGATCATCCTTGACGCTTAAATCGGATCTCATTGGTGTTGCCATTGCTACTGGGTAGATATACATTTATTTTCGTGCAGTCTGATATCTAGAAAGCAAGTAAGCAACCTAGTGTGCTAACTGATAATCCTATCTCAATAATAACCCATGAATTAGACAGCGAAATAATTGATGTGCAGTTAATTCATGTTTGAAACGCAATGCGTCATGCTGGATTGCAATTATCTATCCACCCACACATCAGCAACTCATGAACACTTTAAATACCCTAAAATAATATCATTTGACCCAATTTCAGGCTGGATATTATGCCTAAACAGCCTGCTCTATGCTATTTGAAGTATCTTACATCATTGCTTCAAAGGGAGTCTTAACATCAGTAACATCATTAAAAGGGGACAGTCTTAACAGTGGATGTTAACAAAAATTAATGTTTGCCCAGATTCATATAGATATTCTAGCTATTGGCTGATGAGAGAGTAAGCAGGAGAAAACAGGGAGAGTAGGAAACAATCACAACTTCTATGCCCTTTACTAGAAGTAGAAGAAGAATAGTTTGACAAAAAGTGCAGTTTGACCTTTAACCATACAAACAATCAAACAATCAATTCTATGAAGGCATACCTGTATCCCAGAAACAGTAAAATATGGAATCTCAAACTTCACACGTATAGGAGCTTTTCTCTCTGGAGTTGCCTCTTCATCTGTTATGCTAGGAAGAGTAAACTCTGCCCTCATCATATATTCCTAATATTATGAATTTCAAAATGGTAAGTACCAATGGCTAGTCAGATTACATTTGACAAGTTTGGAGTTGGCAGATAATACCTTGCCACCAGGAAAAGATCTTATTTTCCACATTAATGCATCATTTTCAGGTGCATAAGATGCAGATCCCATTGATGTCCGAACATTTGGACTGGAAGCATCAGCAGGCACAGGGACTGATATCTCAACATTTGTAGCAGTACTGTAAAGAACCACCATATGCTCATGAGTCCTTAAAAATCTAACCATAAAATAGGATAACCAGGAGATCTTGGAAATAAATAAGCTAACAGACTAGAGTAAGAAACCAATACCTACGCTCCTTGAACTGACTTCTGGCCTTTACCATAATCTCAACGCGGCTTCTTGAATGCTTTTCAACTTGAGCTTCCACCCAGATGAGAGGCTTTACCTGAAAGCAGATAATCACCATCATTAACAATCAAGGAACAAACAACTAAAGTAAATAAGAGGAATGAAAATATAAAGGCAAGAAGGTCAACCTGAGTACTAAGTCTGTATGTCATGAGGTCAAAGGCCCCATCAGGTGGTATGAAAGATATAGTCCGGTCATTTTCAAATCGGGCCAGACGTACACACCTAGACCAGCGCATTGATGGGAGAAAATTTTGCTATATCAGACTTCTGTAGCTGTATCCTAAGCTATAAAAGGTAAAATCAAAACCAGAGTTCAAGTAGAAAAGACATAAAACCACATACTGATGAAACTTTATATCCTCCAAATCAATTGCCTTTCCCTTTGTAGCGCGGCCTTGTGCCTCAAGCAATACTCTATCATTTAGGCCAAGTTTACACTCAGGCATACCGCTGAAACAGACAAATGAAACCAAAATAAATAAATAGCTCAAAAAAGATCTTCACAATGAAAAGATATTATGTTATGTCCTATACAAATATCAATTGGTTGGACTATGTGCATGACAGTTTGAGTTTGCCCACATAACAGAGGATAGACAGAACAGGCATGCATGAACATGCCAGATTTTTCAAAGTTTCAAGTGCAAAATGCATGAATGACATGGCAAACATAATATTCAAATGACTGCTGTCCCTGACAAGGGAGCAAAACTGCATTGGCAAAAAACCAATTCTCTATTTAAAAGAGAATCATTCATCCATATTGGAGAAAGTTGTATAGTTGAATCCAGGCCTCAGTATATCAATCCTCTACTACTTCAATCAGCATCCCTTATTTGCATGAGTGAAGTCTGTTATTTTCCTATATAATTCAAATTATGCTAACTATTTATTTACAACTTACAAATTACAAGGTATTATTACACATTCACCCTAAACTGCAATATTTATCAAAATATGGATTCACGCTACACTAGACACACCATCTTATATTGCCACATTACTATTCCGACAATTAATCTCTTCCTCAGATAAGTAAGTAGATAGTTGAACTTAAGCATATTCCCTAAAATGAACCATATGTTTTCAAACTTCAATAAAAAGCATACCTCAAATAAGTTCTCATCTTCAAAGCCCCGACAACATCTGACCGAATTATTTGTCCATTGCTGTTGACAAGTATATTCACACTTTCGACCACATCCAAAAACACCTGAGAAAAAGAACAAGATCTTCATTGGTAGGGTCTAAAGACATAAATAAATAAATCAATAGAATAACCATTAAAAATAAGCCACCTACTTCATTCTTCTTGTAGTTAATCCCTTCACTTCGCCAAGAGACTGCATTTGTAACAGCCATTGGAGGCCTCGTTGTAACTTCCATCCTATATGCATCGGTCTTGATAAATTCACTAAGTATTTTTGCTTCAGTGTATTGAGGGTAGCCAAAATCCATTATCTCATCAAGTAACTCATACTGGTAAAGACAAACAAATAGCAAATCATAAAACTCTTTTAATACAAGTTAGATACCAAACCAATGGTGGGAGAAATTAATCTAAAAGGAAACAAGTCTGGTTGTCACATACCACGACAACAAAGTTATCCCTAAGTGATTCCTCTTCTAACTCCTCAAAATAATGCTTAAAGACCTACAAGATTAATTCAGATCGAAAAAAGAAAAGTAAAGATCATATAATCCATAAAGAATATAGCACATGTAACAGCTCAATTTAGTTTAAAATTCGATAACAAAGACATGAAATCACAATTACCAAATCGCGCTTACATCAACTACACGGTGCAGGAAAAAGAGAAGACTGGCGGCATTGCAATTCTGCCTCGTGGCAGTCATCAAGTAAACGTTGCTGTGCTGTATGAACATGTAACTTACTCCATTATCATACACCACTGGATCTTGCGACTGCGGATCCCCCTGAGAACCGAATCCAACAGACCAAATTCAACAATAAGCTAACAAATTCGACTATTCCATCAAAGTTAAAGCTGATTCGAAGTATAAATAGTCAAATTCAAACTTCAAAAACCAAAATTAAAAGTTGATTAATCCTAAACCGGAAAACAAACACTAAATCGAAATTCAGAGATTATAATAAGATTAGGAAACCTCTTTTTCGATGAGCTTGGTGAAGAAGCGTTCCGCTTGAGTGGCGGAAACGTCGCCGCGATAGTCCCGCCAGACGAGAACACGGCCCTTTATATCTAGAAGAAAGAGAGCCGAAACAGCTCCCGCCATTTCTTGTTATTGGTCCTACGAATCCCTAGTAACTTTTGCAGATCAGATCGGTGTGGTTCACGGTTTTCTTAAGATCTGATAGAATCAGAATCTGGAATTGACGCGAGAGCAAAGATCTAAATGAAGAAAGTGTAAAGCCAGGCAAGGTTGTTGAAGCTGAACCATAATTTGGGAATGTTTCGTTAACGATCTCGCCACAGAGTCATTATTTTTCTTTTCTATTTCAGATTTAAATTGGAAGAAAGAAATGGTGACTTTGGGAGCTCGATCTTGCAACTTGCCTTTGCCTGCCTTCTTTGCTTAATGCTTGAGTTGATAGATAGTACGACGACGTTTCCAATTTAACTTCGTTGGAATCTCACGCGCCAATACTCGTCGGTTTTCTTTTCATAAATAAATGAATTTTTACCGCTCCTCCCCTTCATAACTTCAACTTGTAGTAGTATTTTTTTTTTTTAACTCAACTTATAATATGCATTTTAAATAGATTGAAATATCCAAAAAAAAAATTACTAATTTGATTCCCTAATTTTGTTTAAAACAATTTCAACCTCATACTTACTTTGAACATTTGACTAATTTAATTTTCTAATCCTCAAAATCGACTTTGAACATTTAACTAATTTAATCATTTATCCTAAAAGTTGACGTGATATAACATGATAAGTTCATGTATTAGTATCTTGATAAGACCCATTAACATCAAGAATATGAATAAAATAATTGAAATATGAAGATAAAATTATGTCAAATAAAAGTTGGGAGGTCAAATTAATTAATAACTTTTTATTTTTTTCAGAACAAGATAATTTTCTTTTAAAAAAAAACAAAAGGCTAGAGACACAAATCAGAAAAATAGAATGACCAATTTTCTGGTACCGCTCTACCTATTGGTGCATGGAAATATATATGCATACATACACAGTTACACAAGTAATCTGTTCCTTTTTTTTTCCTACAATGAAAATTTCTGTTTGTCCCAACAACATTTTTTAAAAGCTTATATGATGGAACATAGAAAGAAACCAACCAGATAGTATCTTTTTGTCTTTCTTTTTTTTTTTGGCCATTTTTGAACTTTAAATTTGCTCCTCCTAAGTACACACAAGATTTTGAATTGAACTGATGTTCATCTTCCACTGAAAACTTGACTGTTTCCTCCCAGTGATGCCTCCCACTCTACTGAGGACATAACAATTTGAGAAAGTCTCACAACAACTTCTCTCATTTCTGGTCTGCTAACTGCCTCATCACTCAAGCACCATTCAGCCAATTCAGCCATCTGCAAACAATGAATGTCAAAAAATTGCAATAACCCAACATAAATGTTTGATTTGACAGAGCAAGGCTTAAGTTTTTGGAGGAAATCAGGTTATAGTACCTTGTAAACTTCCTCCATAGGATAGCTGCTTCTCAGATTTCCATCTATGACTTCTTTTAAAGCTGATTCCGGATCATCTGCTTCGAAAACTTTATTAATCTGACAACAAGATAAAAAAAAAATAACTAAGCTTATGATGCAACCAGATTTGAATGAACTAAACATATTGGTGATGTGACATGCAGGCTGCAATTAACTGCACATTTTGCTTGTGAATGAAGAATGCTGAAAATGATCTATCAGTGATATACTTAGGCCTGGTACAAAACGTCTTTGTATGAGAATGATTTGCATTGAACAAGGAAATAGGAACAAAATGGATATGTGCAAATGCCATTCATTCATATAGCATAGCTTAGCCTATGTGGAAGTTTTTCAACTTGAATTCCAATGTTATTCCAACTAAAATAAGTGAATGAATTCACTTACAACTACTATTAGTGATTTCATTTTGTTTGGCTCCCGGTTGTCGCGAACTAGTGCACGTTGACCTGTTATCAGCTCCGCCAGGACCACCCCAAATGCAAACACATCAGTTTTGGGAGTCACTTGCAGCTCCATCACCGATCTTATCAGCAAAATATATCAGAAAAGTCATTGAGGAGACAGAGTCACTGTGGTACTATATGTGTGGAAATTTTTGCTGTGGAGTTTAAGATTAAGAAATGAAAACAGAGTTGAATAAGTGCACTTACTCAGGAGGAAGGTAGCCTGGTGTTCCAACCAATCGTGTAGCTATTAGTTCTTCTTCATTTGTTCGTTCAACAAGCTTTGCTAATCCAAAATCTGCAACCTAATTTAATTGTATTCCAGTTCTGTCAGTAGGCTAAAAGACTTATATAAACCAGAAAATAGGAATAAGAGTTCAATATTTGATTGAAATTTTATAGAATAATTATTGCTAGAATGCCTCCCTTGCCCCTGCCGATGTAACAGATGTCATCCTGGTTAAGTCAAGCAATAACCAGGGAAGTTAAATTTCATGCCTACAGAAGATTTACTAAATAAAGAAGGTTATTCTTACAGAACTGATTCATATATATATGCACATTATGCATACAATAAGAAGTTCAACAAGATGTAAAAGTAGTAATAAAATGCAAATGCATCAATTATTTTGAATACCTTTGCTCGTAGGCCATTATCGAGTAGAATGTTACTGGTCTTTATATCCCTGTGCACGTACCGCGCTTTTGTGTGGTCATGAATGTATTCAATGCCTTTTGCAGCATCAAGTGCAATTTGTGTTCTTGCTGTCCAAGAAAGCGGCTGGTGCCCTTTCAGTAAGGGATCATGCAGATGATCACTGAGTGAACCATACTGAACATACTCATAAACCAAGTAAAGGTGGTCATCTCCACTAGCAAATCCCAAGAGCTCAACCTGTGGAACATGGAATTTCCTTGCCATTAGCAAACATGATGCTTCTTATTCCAATTTCGATAGCAAGAAGAGTTTAATCATTTTTACATGGTTTTGTTAACTTACCACATTGATGTGATGGACCTTGCATAAGACCTTGAGTTCAGCAAAGAACTCTTTGGATTTGTTAGATCTCATCTTCTTTACTGCAACCTCCTGAAGTGTGAAAAGACAAGTTGTTTTGTTAAAACTTTTTCAATAAAGCATTAACAAGGACAACTTGACAAGTAGAAAAAAAATATTTACTACCTTTTCTCCTAATACTCCAAAATATACACTTCCATACCCCCCTGATCCAATTTTCTTAGTTTCATCAAAACTAAATGTAGCCTCCTCAATCTCCTCTTGACTATATATAACTGGTCTTTCTGATTCAATAATTGTTACATCTGCATATGTCAAATACAGTATAAATTATCTTCCAGTCCTACAAATGAGTTATTTTTGTCATCAATATAACCATAGTGAGCTAATATATGAATCTTCCTTACCTCCCATGTTTTCAGTGTACAGGGATGGATTCTGCAATGAAAATGCTCTGGCACTAATGCTTTTGGATACAGGTTTCTGATCTTCCTCGTTCGCTCTTTTTGATTTTTTTCTCCATATCAGAATGATCAGCAAAGCAATAGTTGACAATGCAGTAAGTGCCGATAATATGACAACAAGAACAGTCCACTTGAATCTTCTTCCTGATTATTGTCGGTAAAAACAAGGCAACAAAATTAACAATTGACATTTGGATTTGATCTAAATAGTAGTACAAATCACTAAAACAAAAGTACTGTCAAACTTTGTATTCTCAGAAGAGGTTTCAGCAACATATTATTGGAAAAATAATTTGGGATTCACACACAAGAAATGAACCAGATGAAATGAATAATCAAACTATAAAGCTCAAAATGTCAAACAAATGAAATGAAATGAAAGATTGTGTTATATTGATATATTACTCACCTCTCTTTGGTGCTGCTGGGATTCGATCATTTGGCATAGGAACATGTAGCACCCAACCGGTTAATATGTCATCAGGATTTTTAGTCAGATTGCCATTCAAGCTCTGAATGTCATTAACATTAGAAGATAGCAGAGAAGCAATATTTATTAGTGTATCGTTACGTTGAACTGTATATGTCACTATGGTTTTGGTCTGACTTTCTATGCATCCGCACAAAAGATGCATGGTCACTTTGTTTCCTGGGTTAAAATTATGTTCTTCTCCCCCAAGTTGCAGAGCTTGTCCATCGTAAATTCGAGCTGAAACTTCAAAAAACGTGTCATCTTTCTGCACGTTGTAGGTTGCATCGTAGAAGTATGCTTTGGTGCCATTACCGAGATCTTCACAGGAACAAGTGACCGGTATAAGGAAATCCTTGCTATTACCATGGGAAATGGGGCGGAAGGTGGAGGAATCAACAGAGTAATAGGAACCAACTTGATCTTTCCCTATATTCGAGTCGACATGATATAACAAGGCATTACATTGCTTGATGTCATCTGAGCAAGCAAAAGGATACATAGTGGCTTCACCTGCACAAAATCTAGCAAGTAGATTTAACAATAAAGGAAGAGTAATAAGGCATGTAAGGAGATGATGGGAGGCCATGGTTATGAGCATGGGAAACTTTTTTTCTTCTCCCAAAGAAAGAAAGAAGGAAAGAAGATGAGATGAGAATAAAAGAGCCAGAAATGATGCTCTTTCTTTCCCTGTCTTTACATATTTGGTAGCTAGTAGAATAAAAGAGAATTAATATCCCTTTAAAACGACAAAGCCTCTCTTTGCAATAAAACAACATGGAATATTTTTCTATGGGTTTATCCTTATTTTGGATTCTCGTCGATGCTTACAATATATAATTATTTTGATAAACACTTTTTGGCAATGCAAAGGCAGAAGGGTGCAAGCTAATGCAACAGAGAAGATCGCTAACTCATTGACATTGCTTAAATATCTGCAAACTGTAATAAGCAGTACCATTTCTCCATTAAATTTAATGCTAATTTTTTTATATATCTGTAAACAATTTTTTTAGTTAGAGGGCATTGTTATTGTTTACGTCGCCTTCATAGCATCGTTGGCTCTCAAGTGTCAATGAATTTGTTAATTAATAGGCAAACATTATCTCCTGTGTTTTTTCCCTTCTTCTTTGTTTGATACAAGATTGTCTCCTGGTTTGAAACAAGATAGTAATTTACTGAGGCAATGGAGTTTTCCTAGTTGTTCAAATTGTCTTATGAAAGCAATGACGTCTAACAACTTAGCCAGGATAACTTGAACTTGGGCCACGTACTATATGAACTAGCGGGATGTTCTTTAACTAAAATGCCACAATTCTTACGTTTGTTTTCTGTGTTAATTTTACTAAGAATCAATTTAGTGCACTCTGTCAGATGTATTAACAATTACTACAATTTTGGTTCTGCTAACAAGGGGAACAAATGTAAAAGCAGCAGCAGATAAAAGGGTACAGCTATATTACAACCTATTGGCATAATCATAATTAAGTCATGTATAGGCCTTAGAAGACCAGAATTGTAGACTCGAAAAGGAATTCTCTTCCTTAATCCTTAAAATTTCTAGGAGCTTTCTGTTGCTAACCATATGAAAACAGGAACGGAAACACGAGCATTGGGTTACAAGAGTTCCTTAAACAACGTCCTGGCATGTTTCGTCGTGTGCTTTTAGGTCATATACTATAGTATATGGGTTTAATGGGCAAAAAGGCCCCTGAACTTACATCGAACCGTCAAATAAGCCCATGAACTATTATTTCGGCCAAATAAGCCCCTGAACTCTTAAAAAGGGCCAAATAAGCCCTGTTGCCAAGGCTAAATGCTCAAATAAGGACTAAACATTTTAAGATTTTCTCAAATAAGGATCAAAATACACAATTCCAACAAATTAAAACACATACTTAGCAAATTTTTACAAATTAGGGAATCCTTAAATGAAAACAAATGCTTCTCATACATATACGCTAAATTTGATAAAAAAAATGATATTATCATGTTAATTAAAAATCAAACCCTATTAATCAAAATAAATTCATTAAACGTAATATGATATAAAATTATCGTGTGATTTTCAATTTATATATCCCTCACACATTAGTATTAACTTATATTTTATCCAATTTGTAAAAAAATATTAAGTATGTTTTCTAATTTGTTGCAATTGTGTATTTTGATCCCTATTTGAGAAAATCTTAAAACGTTTAGTTCTTATTTGAGCATTTAGTCTTGGCAACAGGGTTTATTTGACTTTTTTTAAGAGTTCAGGGGTTTATTTGGCTGAAATAATAGTTCAGGGGCTTATTTGACGGTTCGGTGTAAGTTCAGGGGTCTTTTTGCCCATTAAGCCATAGTATATGATATATCTTACAATTTGATATTCTAAACAGTCAAATCGTTTGACAAGTGGCAAATTTTGGACTATTTGCTAGCTGTTTGCTATCTACGTCAATTTATTTTACTGATGAATCGCAGTTCAAGCAAACTGGAGCTTTCTCTTAGCAATGTCCAATCAGAATCCATGTTAGGGCAATTCCATTTGACTTTTGGCTTTGAGAGGGCTTAGAACATAGACTTCAACAGCTAGGTTGCGGTAACTACTAAGTTTCTATAAACTATTTGCTCTTTAAAACGGAACATACAAGGATCTGGGGTTGAAGAATTGGTAGTACTATCACCATTTAACAAAACAAAAGAAAACAATTATTCGATATATGAAGCACTAAAACTGGAGAGATCACAGCACAAAAATGTATAAACTAGATGTTAAAGATAGGTACTGTATTGACTTTTGTAGCAAATGTACACTCGCTATACATTCCCATTATGCAATTACTGCTATTTTTTTTCTCTTTTCTTTATAATATAAAAACACTCTTGAAAGTTAACAGGATGGAGGAGACTTTACCATGACCATGTAGAATGTACCGATGTAGTTAAAGAAAGCGGCGCCACTTCTGAACTTGGGAAACCAAAGCCATTGGCAACAGGCCAATTACAGCAGTAGCATATTGGATCCACTAACTTCACTGATAATTTTCTCCACTTTACTCAGCATATCTGTACAGTTTTCCAGAAGAAATCATAGAAATTTAGCAGATGGAATGATAAGATGCATGGAAATTTTTCACAGGAGAAGTAGAAATAACGGATGCATTATGCATAGATTAGCAGATTTTGTCTCCTTTGATTGCAACCAACTGTATTGTATGTAAATAATATATACACATGTAGCTAAGCAAAGTTGCAGCTGAATGATAAGGGAGAGAATTTGAAACCAAAACTCCTTTTGTGAAGTCAATAAGGTTTAATGGAGGCGGTGCGTGCTTGATTAATCACTTCACTATGTTAAGAATAACCAAAAAGGAACCGGCAACTATGGCAGGGCACAGCATGTCCTGTAGTGATCCTACTCTAATTAAAATGCTAAGGGCCCAAAGCAAAGATTCAAACAGAGATTGCAGGGCTTGCAAATTTCAAGTAAACTAGAAATAAGAGTTACCTTGGAAGGAAGAATCTTCCATGTATTTCTGCAACAAAACAAAATGTATCAGTAAAGGAACAGTCTCATAGGACATAGTTGAAAATACAAAAGCAGTTTCGGGAATGTTAAAGCCAAGGCATCCAAAACCAAGAGTGAGGTTCTCTTAGCCTTCTTAATACTGGAAAAAATATCTACAATATGAGACATAGTTTGAAAGCAATACCATTATTTGCGATTTGAGATCAATCTCTGCAGACACTGTTGGTTGATTGGCAGCTACATTATTAAAATGTATTAGAAAACCCAATGGAGAATATAACTCTCTCTATATAAGTTTAGGGAATCAAATGTACCTTGTTTAGCAGTGGAGTAGCAATCAGTAAGTAATGATGTGAAACTGGGAGGCATGGCCGGAAAATTGTCTTTAGAATTGTCACTGAGCATTGCATCTTTATCAAATGACTGCTGTTCAATTTCATAGCTCAAACTGGGATCGATTTGTGGAGTGTAAGAATCACTAGGAGTCATATCACTCAACTCCTTACAGCCTCTGCAAACAATAAGTCAATTCATCATCCCTTTGATCTCCTTAAAACAGACTTCCTAATGTTTCAGTAATTTATCTTCTGGTCCATCCAAAAGTATTCTGAAAGAAATAAATAGGCAAGGAAACATCTTTTCAATTTCGTATCTACCTAGAAGCAAGTCCATTACTAGATATGAACTCTGATTGTGTTGAAAACTCAGACCCGAAATCTCTGTCCAAAGGTTCAATGTCATATTCACCCTTCAAGTTCTCCTAGAAAAGAAACAAAACAAGCCACTATTAAAATATATAGATTTTCTAGCAGCCCAGTAAAGTTGTTCCTTTGATGGATCCATAACAATATACAATTCATGTAGCAGTTGTATTTCTACCTTCAGAGCTTTCATGAATGATTCTGCCTCAGGAAGAGTAGAAAATCGCAGGGCAAACTTCTGGATCTGCAAAAATATAAAAAGGAACTCCAGTTTGCAGCAATGGAGGAAGCTAAACATTGTGTAGTTCTTCGGAAAGGAATAATTGATATTGCTTTTATACCATGGAATGCATAGCAAGAAGTTTATGTTAAGCTATTGTTCCTATTCTAATTAGCTCTGTTTCTCAATGTCATCTTCATTAAGTAGCTGTAGCCTGTAGAACGAAAAATACTAGGACAGCTTGCACGCCTTTTTTTTTCCAGATTAGTTAATAAAGTTCTCATACTTTCATGTTCACCATAGTAACACCTCCAAAGGTAACCATAAAATTTTGCGAGCAAGCAAGAATGAGATGATGACTGATCACTGTTATATGGAAAAGAAAGAAGGACAAAAAAAACCCAAAAGAAAAGGAAACAGAGCAAAAGGCAAAAAATTACGAGTATAACTTTCTAGTTCTGAATTCTCTCAAACCATAAAATGCAACAATACATCCATATCATAACATAATGCCAACATTGACTTACCTCATCATCGGAGTCTTTGTAGCTCACAAAAACAGCTCTGCTACCTCTAGCAGGAAGTTCAGGGATGCACTGGACCTGAGGCCAAGAGAAATGCAACTTGGAGATGTAGTGCTCTTCCTGCACCATACAACAGAGTACAAAGCCCTTTAATGTAGAAGACATTTAGAGGCAAATCAAATGAAATGAGAGCATGAGCATATACGCATTTCGCCAGTTGATTTACAAACAGAATGCAACTTGAACTAATAACTTCAGATCAAATTAAATTAACTACAAGTAGAAAGTAAACATTATCCTCGAAAGTCAGCAAAATAGATCTAAGAAAATATAGTGAACGATCTAACATGGAGATATAAATTCAAATTTGAGAGCAAAAAATAAAAGGATCGAAAGAAACTATATGTTATGCAAGCTATAGGCATGACCGCATGAGCAAAATATTTAATCCTTAGTTAAGCAAATCAACGGTCATTACGCTTCTCCGAACCAGGATTCATCCGCATGCTCTTAACGTTCGATATGTTACTGATAAAATGGAAATTCACATTTCAACCAAACATATTTCATTAATGTGCTTCCAAGATTTGATCAAATTAATTAGTAAATCAAATTAAAGCTCGCGATCGAGAATCGAGATCAATCGAAATTATATGATCTATAAGAATCAGTGAGAAATAACTCACAAGGATCTTCTCGCTTAAGCAAACGGAGAGGATCGTTTCGGAGCCGGAGAGACCATTGATGATCTGCAAAGAAGCGGCTGGCAGAGAAGTGGCGATCCAATTGCCTACAGGCGCGCGATGATGGTTCTTCCTAGCGAGAAGCACTAGAGAGGGACACGTTGAAGGGAGAGAGGGGTAGGCGATGAAGCGAGCGTAAGAAACTTGCCATTGGTCTTTAATGGTGCTTACCGGCAAATCGTTCTCGTGACGATCGGTTTCTACGACTACCAAAGATCCCGCCATTTTTTCACTTTTTAAATTCTACTATTTTGATTTTGACTATTTGAATTGAGCGCCGGTTTGAAAATGTGAGTCGGAGACGGAGAGAAATAAAGGATTTTTATAGGCGTTTTCTACATTCCACGTGGACCGGGTCGGTTTGTACCAAAATCAAATGAGATTTTTATTTTCTTTTTCTTTTTCTTTTACTTGGTATTTCTAGGGGAAAAAAAGAGAGAGAGAGAGAGAGACAAATACTAATTCCACACTGTTCAAAAATTTTAAAAAAATAAATTAAAGGTTTACTTTTTTATGGCTAAAAAAACTTCACTCTATGCAAAGTTGGATTATCGACACCTTTCTAACATCATCCAACGGACGTAAATAATTACGTCAGATTCCAAGAAGTCGGTCTAGCCATCTTATATAAGTTTCTTAATTCACTTTTTTCTTCCCCAAAATTAAAAAAAAATCACTTTTTTTCTTTTGCAAACCATTTGAGATTATCTTCCCCATGATCAAAATTAGAGCAAATCATCAACTCATATATCAAGTATCATTAGAATATATACTTGGATACTTTTCAGACTTAATCATGAGGGATTGCGAGAGTAAAATTCAAACAAAAGTGCTATGAATGAGCAAGCTTAATGTCCAAACATTAACCATTTATATCAACCCTCATAAACAAGAGAATTAATATTTAGGAACAATTCCAAGAATCAAGCAAGATATATAGATATGGCAGTTGATATTCAAAATTTTAGTTCAGATTTTATTTTTGAAATTTGTAAATCTGACATGATAAGCTAAAAGCTTATCCAACCTTGTATATCAATTACCATAACAATTTTCATTTTGAACGTTGTAAGTAGTAAAAGAAAATATTTTGAATTAATATTTTGAACGTTCAAAATGAAAAT
>AWWV01010581.1:0-30289 GCA_001974805.1 Corchorus capsularis | reverse complement strand
AACGTTCAAAATGAAAATTGTTATGGTAATTGGTATACAAGGTTGGATAAGCTTTCAGCTTATCATGTCAGATTTACAAATTTCAAAATTAAAATCTGAACTAAAATTTTGAATATCAACTGCCATATCTATATATCTTGCTTGATTCTTGGAATTGTTCCTTAGACTCCTTAACAGTTTGCTGAGAGTTGCAGTTGCAAAGTAAAGCAAGTTAGAAGTTTATGCTGTTCATGCTGGAAGCAAAACACAAACACCATAAAAGCACGTAGTTTTAGCAGATTTCTGACAATTACAACCCTATCTAAAACCTTGGCAATTTGATCTGATCTACAATGAAAAAACCCTGTTCCTTCTTCATATTGGCAGTATGCAGATCAGATAAAAGGAAGAGTGGAGAATAGAGATTACAAAACATTTTGGGTAATTCTTCTATCTCCAAGAGGCCTTAATGCAAAATGCCAAGGATTACTGATTAGCCTCATGGCTATTTCTCCACAAGACCAAGCCCATCCAAGCCACCTTTTTGTTTGCTTGCTCTCCCTCCGACAAAAACAGAGGCTGCCCTAAACCCGATGTCAACACCGAAAGACAACCGGGAGTAAACCAACCAAGTTTCTGTCATAGGAGAGCAGCGTGATGAACTTGGTTGCTGATTTTCTGGTAAGTCACTGATCTGATGATATTGTAACACTGCTGCTAATTTTAGACTCATGAAATAGCCACCAAATTAGGCCCTCAGGGTGACGGATTCGTGAAAACATGGGCAGAGTTTGATGAAGTTGAAAGGGAGATGTAATTTATAGACAATGAAATGGCAGACATTGAATAATTTATAAATGGCAAGCATATATATTACTCCCTCTGTCCCATATTATAAGTCCCCTTCTAGAAACTTTATTTGTCCCAAAATATAAGTCCCTTTTTAAATCCCAATGCAACTTTTACATAACTTACCTAAATTACCCTTGTTAATGATAGTAGAAATTTAGTTGGAATTTAATTTATCTATTGACTATGAGGGAGTAAGTGGGATGAGAGAGAAGAGGAATAAAATTGGAAAGAGAAGATAAAAGTTTATGGAAGTTAGAGTTGTAACTACTTTTCTTAAACTTTGTGATACGGTTAAAATGGACTTATATTATGGGACAGAGGGAGTATATTCATTTTGTATCATTTCTTGTATGGAAACAGTATTTTTACTGTTAAATTAGTCTGTTCTTCCCAAAATGGAACCGACAGGGTTTGATCTTCTATGATAAGACAGAAGGGATTCTGATTTTCAGTTAAGTGTTACTGTAAATGAAAGGATATTCTTTCCATTTTCTTCTGTATATGACAGTTCAGATATATCATATGGTATCTGACAGTAGCCAATCAGCTGATAATTAAGTATGGAAAGACCAGGACTTAAGGAAAGAAACAATAATTTGTTGGTTAATCTTTTCCTATGTGCCAAACCCAAGCTGAAAAAGAACAAAATATGTATTACAAGCTACCCACAAAAGAACCAAAAATCTATCAAGAAAAGCCTAAAAGATCTTAAATTAGGCAAGAAATGTTCCATCCTCTTACATACCTAAGGCCTAGGCCTCCCGCTGCTTTGCGTCTGTACACATATTCCCATTTCACTTTAACCATAGGCTTTCCTTGGGTAATTTCCCAGAAATAGGCAGAGCATAACTGAATAACTTTCTTGATTACTACCTTTTAGTGAAGAATAAAATGGGTGCACTAAAATACTAGCGTACTAAATATAAAAGTAGATTGATTCTTGCTAATGACTGTAGGTAAACATTTTTTTAAGTCTATTGGGTAATATATTTGTAATGCAATTTTAGATCACATCACAACAAGCAAGCAAATGGTCTAAATTCTACACCAATTCTCCTCTTGTTCTAATGGTTGGATGCTTGTCTTTCATTTTCTTTTTTTTTTTAATTTAAAGGGTACAATAAAATTAATTAAAGATCAAGTTTACAAGCCTAGGGAAAGAAACTCCCAAACATGTCTTTCATCTTCAAGAATCAGGGTTCGAGAGTCCCGGTATTGAAACAGATATTATTAAGCACATGGGTATGTGTTGATTGCAACTGTGAGATGGAATTTTGATAGGTGAATAGTTTTGTTTCCACTTTCCAGTGAGATGAAAAGCTATTGTGATTATTATGAGATTAATTTTTTTTTTGCTACTATTATGAGATTATTTGGCTTAAGTCTCACTGTTGTGGATCTAATTACACATATGATCGATCACACATTATACTAAAAAAGTTTTTACAAATTTGAGAAGTTGACTAAATTTTAAATCAGTAAACATAGTAGTATATATATAGATAAACAAAGTCCATGCTTGAACTTGGATATTTTTTCTTTTTAATTTTTCATTTTTGTTTGTAGCTTAATGCACCAACTAGGCCACCATGAATATGATAGCAGAACCTCTTTTTTTTATTGGTCAAGCTGCGTATGATAATAACTACCTCTTTTTTTTTTAGGATTCCCATTTGCTTCCTCTTAGAAATTGTAACATTTTTTTATTCTTTTTTTTTTCCACAAATGAAGTTTAATTAATTGCATAGTGTAATATTCGGCTCTCTGATGTCTGCATATCCTTTTTTTTTGTTTTATTAAATGCTCCATAGTAGCGTCCGCGACCGGAAATCGAGCTTAATTCAGACCAACTTTTTTTTCCCTATCTGTTCGACAAAAAAGGGAAAACGAAAAAGTAACGGCCAAAAATTCAACAACATGCGAGCTCTTCTTTCTCAACAAGCTTCTCTTTCCGTCTCTTCAATCCACATCAACAACTGTTGCAATCCCAATCCCAATCCATCCCCAACTCGAACCTCGCTTCATTTCTCTACAAAGTCTGGCGGCCACCGTTTGATCGGACGGAAATCGCGTTCGACCGCCGTGAGAGCTGTTTTGGATTCGGCGACATTCGATCAGTTTGGGCTCAAAGAATCCGATTTTAGAAACCCGGCTATTTCTACCACGTATCGGAGCTCGACGTTGCCGAAGCCGAACCAGACGGTGCTGGATGCTCAGGCTAGGGTTTGCACTGGACCCACCCAGACTCGGCCGCTATCCGAGGAACAGGCGTTTAAGGTTTTGGACACCATTTTAAGATCAGGTCAAATTGCGTCACTCCATTTCTCTCTTATAATTATCATAAACTTTATCATTATCTTAGAAATTAAATTATCTTAAAGTTAATCATAAATCACTATTAAGTTTAATTGAAATTTTCTGAGTAAGGTTGTTTAGTGCATTTGTCAACTTATTCCTTTCGAACTTAGAAAGTTATCAAAGTACACATAGCTTGGTCAAACTTGGTCAAATCTTGCATGCAATGATTTAATGTCTCTGTTGAAGATTGTGAAGTACAAAAAATTTGGTTTTATTGTACGGGTGAAGCTAAGTCATTATTCTTTTGCATATATTGACAGTTAGGGGAGAACTAAAAGATGAAGAACAAGTCTCAAAAGCACAACTAGGAGCATTCTTTGCTGGAATGACAATCCGAGCAAATGCCTTTCCTGAAGCAACTCAATGGAGTGAAGGGGAAAGACGTGCAATGAACATCTTTTGGCCGCTTCTAGCAAGGGTTCTGCCACCTGATGTGATCTTCATTGCCGATCCTGAAGGGTCTATAATGGGATCAGGAAGTTCGGTAGGGCCACAATTTGTTGGGAATGGCACAAGTGAGATGAGATTGGTCGGTGCACTCAGAGAAATTTTGGCAGGAGGTCACCTTGGATATGAGGAAGTCCAAGGTGTTCTGAGAGATGTTCTTCCGTTGAAAGTGGAAGATGGAAAATCCACTGGAGTAAGTGAATCATTGCTTTCGGCATTCTTAATTGGTCAACGTATGAACAGGGAAACAGATCGTGAACTTAAAGCATACTGCCTTGCATTTGATGATGAACTTGGTATATGATTTACATGTTTATTTTACTTTCCAAATCTTTTGTTAGAATGCTGCATTGCAAGTGACTGAGTAATATCAACCAGCAAATTTTATCATCTTCTGGTTAACCTATAGTTTAAATCATCAGGTCCTGCTCCAGTTGCTGATGTTAGGTCTTTGACCCATTATGGTGAACCTTATGATGGAAACACACGTTATTTTAGGAGTACTTTGTTTGTTGCTGCAGTTAGATCCTGTTACGGTGAATCTTCCTTGCTTCATGGTGTGGAATGGATGCCACCAAAGGTCAGTTCTGAGTAATTATGTGGCACGTGTTTTTTTTTAATAATGATTAATCCCGGAAAGTAAATGAGTAGAGGTGTTGAAGTTGCAACTGCTGTCATCTTATAAACATACCATTTCAAAGTAAAGCACCCTTTTACTGCTATAAATTATTCTGAATTTTAAAGTAAGTATCAATGCTAGTGACATCAGTTATTTTGCACACTTTTGCTCAATTGCCCCTAACGTTTTATCAATCCTAAGGAAGTCTTCCTTTTTCTCAGGGGGGTGTAACTGAAGAACAAATGCTGAAGTTTATGGGAGCAAACACAAACTTGTCTTTGCATCAAGCAAAAGAACTTATTGAGGTTGGCTTGTGCTTACAATTATCTCCTCTCCCCAAACCTTTCCTCCTTCCGTATTCTTCTTTCCTTGTTGATAGTTTCAAAATTGTATTTCAGGATGAGGAGATTGGTTTTGCCTACATAAGTCAACGTGAAGCTCGCCCATCCCTGTATGGAATCAAACTGAATATGTCTATTTTAGTTCTTTTTCTTTCACATTTTTATGAGGAAAGACATTTTTGTTCTCCATTGCTATGAAAGAAGGGTAAAGGAAGAAATCTTCAATGTACTTATTATTAAAATTTGAATACCATATCAAGTTCAAAGTCTTTGTCTGAAAATGGACTAATAATTAGTTTGTATTTCTAACTAATGTTTATGAGTCCACCTTTTCAAGTGCAAATGTTACTTAATTGTTTCAGATAATATCTTTTCTTTCAGTTTTTATGGTAACATATTTATAAACTCTTATGTTGCACTACTTTGGGCTGGTGGCTTCTTTGAATAAAGTCTTATATCTGGTCTCACTCTGGTTGAAAATGTTCTTGACCACCCAAGACATTAATCTCTTTTAAAGTTGATTGTTCTTGGGTCATAAATCTGCTTTCTATTTCTTTCTCCTCTCTCCAAATTTTAGATGTACTTAGACACATGATTGAGAGTACTCATTGATCAAGCATCTAATTGGTGAAATATGGTTTTCATAACATGACATTATTGCATTCGAAACTCTTGGGTTTTCAGTGAAAGAGTTGCACTTGATTTGATCATCAAGTGTATTATGGGTGTAGGCAGTTATTTTCTTATTTCCTATAAATAAAATGAAGCAGGTAATAATCTTCTATTATTTTTGCAGATATTCATTGATTGGAGTGAGGGAGCATATAAAGAAACGCCCACCACTGGCAACAACTGAAAAGGTTCAGCAATTTATCAGGGTGAGCATATATATGGATAGCAATTTTAGCTGTATTATAGTTTAATAATTCTATCTATGGATGTTTTTAAAGGATGCGTGATCTAGCTGAAAGCAAAGAAATCATATCCTGTACTACTTAGTTAACTTAAAAATATTCCTAAAGTAGACAGATGGGGCTTATCTGACAAAGGATGTTGTTTCTTTAACAGGCGAAGGGGAAGGAATCATTTGTTGCGGGATTTTATCATGAAGGTTATGAGGAGCCCTTGTTAATGCTTATGAAAAGAAGAGGTGTACATTCTGGTTTGGTAGTGAAGGTCAGAACACCAACAGCAAAAAAAACTAAAGCCTTTTTGAACTACTTGCATTGGCTTTAGTTGACAACTGTACCTTATTTAAATTATAATATAGGTTGAATATGAATGTTTTGGATAAGGAGAAACAAAGTTACATACGATTTACCGTTTATTGTCAAGATTCTTAGTAAACCAATTTAAATTCAAAAATCAACAAGTAATCTAAACAAAAGACTTGATATGTGAGACTGCTCTTATTGTTAGGGTGAAGAAGGTGCCCTCTCAATGACAACTAGGTTGCGATCGGCAAACACATCAAAAGGACTTCCTGTGAACTATTGTTCAGGCTTTCGTTCAGTGGGTAAGGAATCAGCTTGTGAAGTGGATGGTTCGTATCCAGCTGTGTCTTCTCTGATGCACTTGTTATTAAATTCCTTTTTTTGTGTCACCGTGGATATTTACAGAGCTAAGATTGTTAGAATTTATGCGGTCAATATTTTAACATTGCAGGTGTATCACGTGAGAGTTTCAGGCTTGAGGTTAATGCTATGGACTATGGTTTTGAACCAACTGATACTCCAAGAACTGATAGATCGGTAAAGTTTTGAAAATCACCTGCTATAATTTTGATTGTTCTCTGCCTGGCATGTTGTTCCATGTCAGTTGAGTGATGCACAGTGCATTTGCAGTATGCTTCCAAAGTCCTTGCCTATCAGCTCACGCACCTTTATTCAGTACTAAAGTTGCATTTTGAATGTTGATTAGAGTTTTTGTACTTCCAAACTGACACCCTAACAAGTTATTAATCCTGATTTTTTGGAATATGCTGTTCACCTTTTTTTTTTATTCTTTTTCTGCTTGATTTCCTTGAAAACCATGGTCATTTGACTTTATTTGCTGCAATGACAGGTATCAAAGAACATAGAGTTAGGTTTGGCAGCGCTTCATGGAGAAAAAGGGCCGGCATATGATCGAATAGTTTTAAATGCTGGAATTGTGGATCATTTACTAGGATGTGATGGTGCAGAAGATGTATCCTTGGCACTGGATAGAGCCAGAGAAGCCATTGACAGTGGTAAGGCTCTTAAGAGGCTCTTGAATTACATAAAGGTATCGCATAAGGGAAAATGATCCAAGCGTGACGTGAAGCACTGCTCGCGTTCTTCTGATGACTTTTGTAGATCAGTGTTGTAAAATTAGTAAAAGTTGTTACAAGTGGGAAAAGAGAAAGGGAGAGTCTTACAGTTTTTTTTTTTTTCCTTTCTGTTTTATAGCAATAAAGTTTGTACTGTGTTAAGCAAAGTGAAAATGCATTGCCATAATGCCATTGATTCATTCTTTTTGTCTCAGACATGGATTTTTGATACTAAAGAAAAAAAAATGTTCTGAACAAATTGATTAGATTTAGGAATTAGGATGAGAATATTTTTTTTTTTTGAGAGATGAGATTTTTTTTGATGGGAGGTGAGAGGAACTTTTTAATAAGGAGTTTTGTGGAATTAGGTACGGCTTGTTATATATTTTATATATAACTGGATGCCTGACATCATCCTAATTTAATTCCAACTCCAAGACGGACCATATTATCCAATAATAATCCATAATTGGAATCGTTGTAGGTATAGGAGGAAAAAATGTTTTAACCTCGTATATATATTTAGAGCCACCCACCAAACTTGTTCTTCACAGATCAATTAACCTTTTACATTCTTTTAATTTGCAAACTGCAGTCGATATCTTTTTGTGACGATGGGTTCGACTAAGACAAGAATGGCTTTTCTTATGACGATGAGGATGACGATGGTAGCTTTGTTAGGAATAGGATTGTCCCTTACTGCTGGTGCGGTTCACGAGGTGGATGTCGACTCAGCTGGTTGGACTTTCGACTACAAAACCCTTCCATGTGGGCGCGCGCGACTTTCTTGGTAAGTTTATCCTCAATATATTCATTCATTCCTTTGATTTTGCTTAATTTGCTTGCTTGGTTGATGTCTTTATGATCACCTAATTATAATCGCCTTTTTTTTTTCCCGTCCTAGTTTCTAAAAAAATGGTTTTCCATGATGACGTGGTGGAGGCGATTCATGACTATTTCCAGTTCTGCCAAGGAAAAGGAACATCCGCCATAGCCGCCCACCACAACTCTGGTTCTGATTCCGTACCCCTGGAAAGGCCTGACATTAATCATTTGTCATTTGTATAGGCTCCTGGCCATTAGGCTTCTTATTTCTTAGTTAATTGCTTTCAGTAATTAAAAGTTAATACTACTATTATTATGTCTTTACTTTTCCTGTCATTTTCTCCTCTTCAATTCGATGAGCCATTGTTGTATATCTTATTACTCTTCAAAGTTCAAACGATAGTATAGTACGTAGCCGTTGTCAAAAGGTTTCTAACTCTATATCTAAAAAGCGTAACATGAAGCATGCATGAGCTATGAGTATTAATTACACCGTAAATGTCCAAAGGACCGAAGTTCACAGGTGAGAGACTAAAAATAAGAATCAATTGGTTCTCGCCAATTCAACACAAGGTTTTCTTTCTTTTTCTTTGATGTGCAATAATAATAATATATCCGAATTTTGATATCAATATTCTCATTTTTGGGAGGATTCTAATTTGCCTTTTGTAGCACAAAAAGTACAGGCCATTAAGCCTTGCAAATTCCAACCAGGATGAGCCAATATCATAACTAGATGAACGGCCTTTATTCTGTAAACCAAAGCAAAAGTTGCAAAATTTGTAAATATGAACAAGAACAACCTAGCTAGGAAAATTCTCTGCCTCTGCCGAACAGAACAAGGTTCTGATAACATTTTTTCTCTATAGACAAATGACTTGACTTAAATTCACTCAAACTATATAACAACGGGGTTGTTAGTGTGTCTGCAAGTATTCTCATATCTGAAGAGCAGACGCTATGGAACCAGCAAGGCTAAGAATTTCAAATGGAGGTATGCTCTTCACCTCTTTCACAGTCAGAGGGCATGAATCAGTAATCCAGAAGTAGGTCAGCCCCTTCTCAGGATGCCCTACATAAGTTAAGAGAACATCAGGCATTATCAAATATCAATGACTAAACTAAATACAGAAACTGCAAAAAGCTGCCAACCATGGTGATAACATAAGTTTTCTGACTCGGGTTTTTTTCTTTTTCCAGCATATAAATTCTGCTTACCTCACTACTTCATAAGGAAATGTAAGGTAAACAGTTCACAGATAGTAGAATCATCACATACTAATAAGCAATAACTCGAGTTATTTAGTTTTCTTGTTTTTGACAATCATTTTTTTTTTTGGTTTATGGAATCTCATTTTCTAAATGCAAGATATTGCTCAAGTTTTTCTAAATTTACTCATCTTGTACATCGTATCAATGACATGAAGTATAACATTTTAGGATCCATGCAAGGTTATGTGGTACTATATATTCAGTTAATCATATTCGATAGAGGAAGTTCACCACAAAAGCCAATGCTTGTTTATGTCCTGTTTTGCAAAAAAGTTAATAAGACTTCCGAATGCTACCATATAGGTTGGTTTATACCTCCATTATCATGTTCAAAGCGTTGCCAAGATCTGTTAGGGAATATTCCATGCGTCACAAAGGCACTTATTTTTGCTGCTCCATTGGCTGCTAATGCTCTCTGAAAGACATAGACATGATGAGATGTTAATTACAGAATCGCAGGCTATAATCCATAAACAACAGAGTGATTCCTGTAGCCTAATCCCTTTCCTTTCACCTCTTGCAGAACCTAGGATGTATATGAGTGGTGAAGAGGAAATCTTAGCTAAGGCCTAGGAGTTACATACCTGGCATTCAAGCAGAGTGCCACCTGATTGAACCAGATCATCAACAATCACAACATGCCGTCCTGCAGCTTCTCCCTCTTTGATACGTACAATTCGTTGGTCCCCTATCCGAACTTTATTACAGACAATCTGTCTCCAATTTGAGAAGGTTAAGCCAGCATCCAGATGCAATATTAAATAAAAATTTGAGCAGTAAGACAGAGAAATATGCACTGTGCACAGTTCTACAAAATAAAGCTGAAACAATCATCTAGACACAACTCCTATACAGAAGAGGGAAGACCTAGGTCAGATCCATAAATGTATAACTTATATAGGAGTCTTCTTCTCCCATTAATTGAAAGAAAACTTCCAAATATATGAACGAATATATACATGATAAACACAACTACAAATGAAGTAGAGCACCATGTTACATAGATAACTTATACCGTTGGAAAATGTTGCAGCTGCTTGTGAAATCTTTTCCATGCACCATCATCAGGAAAAGCAATGGATATCTGGAAAAATGAAGAAAATTATACGAAATCAGAAACTAAAAGCAATTATAAGCATATGCTTTTTCTAACATATAGATTGACTGGAAGTTGGGAACACAATCCAAATAAACTTTAACAAGAACCTCTGAGGAAATTAAATTTTGCTTCAACTATTTAACATATGATAGAAAGACTCAATAAGGAAAAGGAATTTATATAAGGCTCTAAACAAGAGAACGTCAAAAGCATAAAAATAAATTTGTCTGTCTAGTGGGTATGGAAGTATAGTCTTACATTGTCAGAGTCAGGGAGCTGTTGAAGCCTATTTTTGAGCAGAGGAATCCCACTTTCAAAGCAAGGCAATATATTATCACCGAAGTAGAATCTCTCCTGCCAAAACACAAAGACAAGTCAAAGTCAAAATTCTTTCTCAAGGAATTATCAGAAAAAAAATAGCTTCCAAACAAGCAAAATGAAACATAATACATCAAAAACTAAACCTGCAAAGCATGGATATCATATGTCACTAAGCTAGTAGGTCCTCCCCTAGAAGTAGGAATATTCGACAAAATCCTAGCGAGAGTAAACGCCGTCGCAACATCTCCTTCGTCCTCCATTCTCTCAGAAGTTCCGGTAGGGAAAAACGGAAGAACTAGCGTGAATGAGGAAATAAACAGTTTGGGCAATGCATAAATAACGGATAATTGCTCAAAAATAACTCCCGGCGAACTAAATGAAGCTAAAAAGGCTACATGTTGTCCTCGAATTCCATGTGCATTTGGTATAAATAAGTTGGGAAATCCATCTTCAAATGTCCTAATAGATAAATATATAACATTATTAAAATTAAATCTTAATTAGCAACGAATTCTCTAAAACATTAAACTCAAATGGAAGTTTCGAGGATAAGGTTACCGCCAGTTGATGTTACGGAGCTCAATGGCATCTGACTGAGCAGCGATTCTCTCCGCGAGCGCCTTAGTCTCGTCGCAGTAAAAAAGGCAGACTTTTTTAACGGTCTTAACAGCGGAATCAGAGGCGGAGGCGGCGGCCATTGACATCGAAGAAGGAGAATTCTGGATCAAATGGATCGGTTCGGTTCCGGAGAGGAAGTCAACACTCCAATTGGGAGGTTGATTTTCAAAGCTCTTAATTTGACAACGAAAACGACTCCTTTTATTGTCGCTTAAGAAGGAAATCGAGAATGGTTTGAAGGAAAATGAATTAGAGAAGATCTCATTTGGATTTTGGAAAGAGGAGGGAAGTGGGGGCGACGTGGCCGCCATAGCGGCGGTCGCAGTGTTTAATTGGAAGTGGGAGTCTGGGAGAGGTGACGCTAGTTCTCTGTTTTTGCGCTGTTGTTGTTGGAGTTGTTTTCTGTCTCTCTGATGAGTTGACTGCCTGGATTCGGTTCAGTTGGATAATTTTTTGGATTTCCATAAAAGCCCCCATGATTAAAACGGCACGTTGTTCGCGTGTTAAATTGAAACTCTACAGTCTCCACGATAATCTTTTCTCGGCAAAATCCATCGGCTCTTTGCCGTTTTAAGGCAGGATTGTCAATTGTGAGTTTTTGGGACTTTGGTTCCGTCCACTCTTTTCTCAATCTCAATTTGCTATAATTATTCACAAATCTTTAATCTTTTTTCTTTTTTTAGAAAATCATCAAGAGGTTATTATTAACATCTGGATTATAAACGTGCGACTCTCAAGGGTGACTTGAGCGGCGTAAATCACTTGAATATTGGACTTGGACTTTGACACCTTATCTGGACTAGACTTTAAACATAGACTCCTGACTGGACCTGTACCGAACTGGGACCCTCACTACCTTGACCAAACTTGGACATTGACCTAACCTTCCTGACTGGACTGGACTATAAATGTGCGAAGAAAGAATTTCACACCAAACACGATTAGGTCCAACAATATACCATAAGAAGCTAACCAATGTATGCTAATTGATTAACATCTTTTTCAAACATGACAAAAACTACAAGCATCAAATAAATTCGCAAGTTCAATTAAATCTTTAATATAACTTTTTTTTTGTCATCGGGCATTTGGCCTGATGGTAGAGTACTAGACTCTTAGTTCCAGCATACTTGGACCATGTGATCTTGGATTCAACTCTCACGGAATGTAAGTTTAATTTGTATTTTGTTTGTTTGTTTATTTGGTTTGTAGGTAGGTATAGTTTCTGATTTCTAGATTCAAAAGCAGATGTTATGAGATTTACTTGAATTGTAATGAGATTTCAATTGTATTTGTTGGCTTATAGATTAGCGTTTTTGGTAATGTAGCTAATCATGTAGCGTTGTACGAGTTTTCCGTTTGTAATCCCAATCTCTTTAAAAAATTAATCAAAAAGTTTATTTCAAAAAAAAAACTACTATTAAATTTGTGTGATATTTCTTCTCTTTTTCTTTTCATGTCTTGAGCACATATAGATTGGGCCTAGAGCCCAATAAAGGCCCACTGGTCTATTACACAACCAAAGTCCATATGAGCCCAAAACCACATGCATAGACCTTTGTCACATTAGAGACATGAGCCATCTAATCCAAAAGGTCTCTCATTTTCCTTCATTTTCTGCATGAAAACCCTGCGCTTTGAGTAAGAAGAAGAATCATAGAGAAATAGTGTGGAAGGGAAGGAGATGGAAAATCACTCATTGAACGACCTATCCATGTTTGAGATAGATGTAAGATGAAGCAAAGACAGTTAAAACAAAGGTTTAACTAATACCTATTATGTCTCACAAATTATGTATAAGATAACAATTTGGCTCCAATTTTTATTTTAAACAAGTTAACATCATACTTCGATTTTTAACAATGTAAGCATTGGTACGAGAAATTATTATATGGACCAGGTTCACCATGTCATCCTTGGTCCTGACCAATATATAAGATCGTGACAAGTTAGATTTTTTCCTACAATTTCTAAAATCCTACCAAATTAATGTATTAAATTTAGGGGCTTAGTCTATAAATCTCATTTTGTTAAACTTGGGGCTAAACCTGGTGCTAAATTTGTGCTTGAATTTTAGGAACAAATTTAGCGTGTCACAAACTTATTAGTTGGGACCATAAATGACGTGGTGGACCTGATCCATCTAATAATTTCTCTTCTTGGTACTGACACAAAGTAGACATTGAATGTATACTTGCCAGTTGCCACGATTTTGTCATGTTTGGCCCAAAAAAAAAAACTACATTGTCTAAAAAAATAAAAATATGAAGACGTGAAATATAGAAATTGAATGATCAAATTGTCACTCTTTGGATAATTCAACAGTTAAAATGGACATTAAGGCATTATTAAAACAATTTTTTTTTCACTTAGTCATAACGAAAAGGATGAAATAAAGCAACAAAGATGCATGTTTTGGCCGATGGAGGCTCAAGCGTGGAGCAGCCAGTTTGCAAAAAGACCAGGTGTCAAACCGATTATTTCCTTTTAGTTAATGGTTTTCCACTTTTCCTTTATGTCCTTGTTGTAATCAATTTCCAGAAACTATTGAGCACACACTCTTACTATGTGATTGGGTGCAATTGGTATGGTTTGGGGTTCTAGGCCTTCGAATTGATAGAAATCAGATCACAACTTTGGATGACTGGCTCATGAATATGTTCAAAGGTATGAATTCTGAATTCTGATATAAGCCTTTGTGATGACATTTGCTCTAGAATTGTTGTTACTTGCTGGTTCATTTGGAAAGCAAGGTGTAGATATGTGTTTGAAAGGAAAAATTTGGATCCTGAGAGAATTGTTCTCTATTCCTTAAACCAGACAAAATAAAACTATAAAGGAGGAGCTGGAAGTCCATCCTTGTCTAAGATAAAAGTCAAAGAAGATGGGGGTAAAAGGACCCAATTATTCATGCACATCTTCTTCTTAAATTGGGTAGCAACCCAGTCTGCTGCTGCATTTGCTGACCGACGAATCCAGCTAAATCTGGTATCTTCAAAATCTGTTGTTTTCCTTCTGATTTCTTGAACAATAGGGAATATTCTCCAGGAACATTTCTGATCCTTTCGAACAATATCCTTGTGAACTATTCTGGAATCTGTCTCAATAACAACTTTCTGAAGCCTGAGCTTTCTTGCTAAGTCCAAACCCTCATTAATAGCTACAGCTTCAACCTCTTCAATGGTCTCCATCTGCAATTCTCGGCCTGCACCCCCAACCATTATACCTTCACTGTTTCTAGCAACAATCCCTATACCAGCTCTACAAGTCTTCAAATCAATGGCCCCATCAACATTCAATTTTGTCCATCCTTCCTCAGGAGCTTTCCATTGTTTCTCACTATGAATTTGAAACTTTGACATATGATTTGCAGTACAAAAATTAGCATCATATTCTATCACAAAATGCAGTATACGTTGTACAATTCTCTCAGGATCCAAATTTTTCCTTTCAAACACATATCTACACCTTGCTTTCCAAATGAACCAGCAAGTAACAACAATTCTAGAGCAAATGTCATCACAAAGGCTTATATCAGAATTCAGAATTCATACCTTTGAACATATTCATGAGCCAGTCATCCAAAGTTGTGATCTGATTTCTATCAATTCGAAGGCCTAGAACCCCAAACCATACCAATTGCACCCAATCACATAGTAAGAGTGTGTGCTCAATAGTCTCTGGAAATTGATTACAACAAGGACATAAAGGAGTATTTCGCAAGTGCCTTCTCCAAAGATTCTGATTTGTGGCTAATATGTTCCTGCAGGCTCTCCACATGAAGATTCGAACCCTGTTTGGAACTTTTAGATACCACACCTTTCCCCATAACTAGTCTGCAATCTGATGAGAGGAAGAAGGAGCAATATTTCTTCCATTATGAAGTCTTCTCTTGATACACTGGTATCCAGATTTTACAGTATAGTTCCCATCTTTATTATGAGGCCAAACTATCATATCTTCTTCTCCTTCAGTGCATATTGGAATTCTTTCAATCTTTCTCTGCTCAGCATCAGTAATATGTGCTCTTATATTCTCCAAGTGCCATTCCTTGTGTTCCCTATCCATGATTTCAGAGACCTTTCGAGGGTTATTAACCTGTAAACCATCAATTCCCCCTCCTAGCAGATCTTTGCCAACCCATCTATGTTGCCAAATATCTATCTGTTTCCCACTAATTACTTGCCATGAAGCATTCTTCTGTATAGTGTCCCTGCCTTCTAAGATACTATTCCAAGTCCAAGAAGCTCTTCCTCCTTTTTTAGCTTCAAAGAAAGAACAATGTGGAAAATAAATGCCCTTCAAAACCCTTACCGAAAAAGCATCAGGGAATTGAAGGATCCTCCAACATTGTTTTGCAAGTAATGCAATATTGAAACTCTCCATGTCACGAAATCGCATGCCACCATTCTGTTTAGTCTCTGTCAATTCATTCCAGTTTGTCCAATGCAAGCTTCTTTCATCAGTTTTCTGCCCCCACCAAAATTTCGCCACTTCAGAATTTATCTCTGCACATACTTTTTTAGGAACTTTAAAGCATTGCATAGTATATGTGGGGACGGCACATGCTACTGCTTTAATTAGAATCTCCTTACCCACCTAAGAAAGCATAGTTTGTTTCCATCCATGAAGCCTTTTCACTATTCTTTCTTTGAAAAACATCATTGCATCATTCTTCTTTTTACCCCAAATAGATGGAATCCCCAAATAAGTCCCTGGATTAGGAGCCTCTTAGATCTGCAAGCATTGGATCACATCATCTTTAAGTGAAGTTGGAGAATTTGCACTGAATATGACATTGGACTTGCTGAAATTCACATGTTGGCCAGAAGCTTCACAATATTCTTTAAGAATTTTCATCATCACCAAACAATTGTTAGTGTTAGCTCTTAAGAAAAATAAGGCATCATCAGTAAAAAACATATAAGACACAACAGGGCATTCTCTTCTAAATCTAACACCAACCAAAGAATTTGACTCTAAATATTGACTTACCTTTCTTGACAACACATCTATGACAAACAAAAACAGGTAAGGGGATAGAGGATCCCCTTGCCTAAGACCTCTAGAGGGATGAATCAGTCTTGAATTCTTACCATTGACAACAATAGTGTAGGAAACGGAAGAGATACACTCCATTACCCACTTGACAAACCGTGAGTCAAACCCCAATTTGATTATGATAGCCTCCAAATAGTCCCATTCAACTCTATCATAGGCCTTTGCCAGGTCCAATTTCAGAGCCATGTCACATCTTTTCCCTTTCTTCTTTAACCTGAGGTAATGGAAACCTTCACTGGCCACAAGAATATTGTCTTGAATCTGTCTTTCCCCAACAAAAGCACTCTGTTGCTGAGTAATGAGATCATTCATCAAGGGTTTCAAACGATTTGCAATGATTTTAGAAAGTATCTTATAAAGGTAATTACAACAGCTTATAGGTCTAAACTGTGTAACTAACTTAGGTTTTAAACCCTTTGGGATCAAGGCCACTCTTGTTCTGTTTACTTCTCTAAGCATAACTCCACTGTGAAAAAAACTTTGAACCATTTTTACCACTGCACTTTTAATAATGTCCCAATATCTTTGGTAAAAAGCCCCATTATATCCATCTGGACCAGGAGCCTTTCGAGCCCCCATTTCAAAAGCAGCATTCATAATTTCTTCTTCAGTGACTTCTCTAGTCAGTTCCTCATTCATTTCTGCAGTCACTAAATGAGGAACAACCTCCAAAGTATCATACCAATCCCTGTTTCCCTCTGTTGTGAACAGGTTCTCATAATATTGAGTAAAAGCCTCCAGAATGTTATCTTCATTATCCATCCACTCACCATTATCTGCTTTCAGACTTAAGATCTTATTTCTCTGCCGTCTGATAATTGTAGAATGGTGAAAAAACTTCAAATTCTGGTCACCATGCTTCAGCCAATTAATTCTGGATCGTTGAGACCAATACTTTTCCTCTTTATGCCAAGTCTCATAAAGCTTCTCAATAAGCCTTTCTGCTTTATCCAGACTTCGAGGATCACTTTCCTTGTCTTGTATTTCCCCCACTTGTTTCAATAAATCCTCGATTATTTTTCTGTTATTAGGGAAAGCTACCTTGCTCCATTCAATAAGCATTCTTCGACACTTCTTCTGTTTTCTGACCACTTGGTATGCATAAGAACCTTGAAAATCAGTGTTCCACCCTTCTTGAATGATCTGCTCACATTCAGCTTTTTCCATCCAAGTAATCTCGAATTTAAACTGCTTTGGAGCTTTAATATCCCTGAAATTAGAATCCACCAGCACCGGGCCATGGTCAGATCCTATAATGGGAAGATTAAAAACTTGAGTATTGGGGTAAGCCTCCATCCATTGAACATTTACCAATACTCTATCAATCCTCTCTTTAATCAGGCCACCATCTCGCCTATTCAACCATGTAAATCTTTGACCTTGGAAATCCAAGTCAATTAGCTGACATTGATTCACCATCCTTCTAAATCCCTCCATTTTTCTAGCAGCTCTGGTATTACCCCCCCTCATTTTCATGCATGTAAAGAAAATCATTGAAGTCCCCCAAACATATCCAAGGACTCTCTATATCTTTTGACCTGTCATGCACCATTTTCCAAATTTCTTGTCTCTCATCAAAATCAGTAGGTTCATAAATCCAGAATACAAGAATACTCCCTTCAAGATCCCTTCCTCTGACCTCTGCATCAATCAGATTCTTACATTTCCCAATAATCTCAACATCCCAGTATTAATCCCACCAAAGGGCTAAACCACCTCCAATGCCCTCAGGTTCTACATAACAGCAGCTACTAAACCTCATTTTCCTCCTTAATTGCTCCAATTTCATCTCCTTATTTTTTGTCTCCATTAAGAACAAAAATTGGGGGTCTTTGTTTTTCTTAAGCTCAAAAAGAGCGTCAACTGTCCGAGGAGACCCAATCCCCTGACAGTTCCAAGCAATCAGCCTCATAGTTCTTGGGTGGCTGTTGTAGGACAGCCACCTGAACCTCCCAACATATTCTCCAATTGCTCATTGACCCTATTTGCATCCTAATATTCAATCTCATGAACTACAACTTCCTGCAGAACTCCATCTTTTACACTTCTCTCAAACCTGCTTCTTCTTCTTACACCTTTTTCTTTTGCAGCAGATCTACTCTGAAACTTTCTTCTCTTCTTTTCAGCATTACTACCCATTCCTATTTTTTTACTCCCCAACAAAGTCGCTTGCTCAGTCAAATTCTCCTGCTCCTCAATCTTCTCTATTTTACATCTCTTACTCCTCGCAATCCAATCCTATTCCCATCCTAAATTAGCTCTTTTCAAATTCATCCTTCTGAAATCTGCTACCAGGATAACATCAGTAAGCTACTGTAGCAAATAAGTTGTATATTTATTCTCTTCTCCAACATTATTTATCCCCTTAACACCACTACCCTCTTGGACACAAGATCCCTGCATTCATTAACAAATTGTTCCCTTCCATCATTATTATCAGAAAAACCATAAAGAACCAAACTATTACCCCCTTTATCAGTATGATCATTATCACCATTATTACCCTGTAAATATGCAACCCCCACTGCTGTATCTTCCATAACTTCAGCAACAATAACATCATCAGTTCCTATCTCATCTCTCACTCGCACCCTATCAACAACATCAACCACATTTACCCCATCCGCAATAATCCCCCTTCTCCCTTCTCTTGGTACCACTAGAACCACCCACTTCCAACTTCTTTAGTACCCTATCCTGGCCCAACTCCATTTTTTCTCTCCCCTGTTTGAAATCTATTTCCTGTTTTTCCTTATTATCTCCTGGCCATCGAATAGATTTTTTATCCCAAATAGGACCAGTTCTCAATCCCGGACCATACTTAAGCCTGCCACCATCATAATGCTCACAGTTTCTAACCACATGCCCAATCTTGCCACAAGCAAAACAAAAATCTGACAATTTCTCATATTTGAGCTCAACCCACACCCTTTCTTTATCCTTTCTAAGAACCCAAAAACCAGCAATCAAAGGATTTTCAGCATTAATACTAACCCTCAATCTGAGAAAACTCCTACCACAACCCATAACCCAAGAAGGGTCCTCATACAGAATCAAATTACCAATAACTGCTTCTATTCGTTCAGCATTTTGTATAGTAAGCATTTCCAAAGGTAAATTGTGTACCTGAATCCAGAACTCAACCTTCGAAAAATCAAGATCTGTAATAGCTTGACCAATCTCCCATCGCTTCATGTTAAGACAGCATCCCATAACTGACCATGGCCCATTTTCAAGCACTTCCTCCATAAATTTCTGGCTAGCAAACGAAATTGCATACAGGTTCATCCCCCATTTCTCGAATAGCAATTACTTCCTTCTTTGGCCACATACTCTGAAGAACCCCTACAACACCTCTGCGATTTAGGGATTTCATCGCAAGAATCTTTCCAATAACAGTGAATTTCGTAGCCTCCCTGACATCTTCTTCCTGAGATTCCAAAACAATCTCAAGTTCCTCCGCCATCACACTCAACCTCCTAACTATCACAATCAACCACCGTTTGACTCAATCTTACCACAAACCCGTAACAGAGTTCACTATTCCGTAACCCTGCCAAAGGTCGATTCGAAGAACTGATATCCCGAACAAGAAAATGCACGACACCAAAACCTAAAGCTTTTTGAAAGACTCGACTCGATGAAGAAAAACCTAGTCAAGAAAGGTCCAAGAAAATCCTAGATCTAGACTCAAGAATGCCCATAGAAAAAACAAGAAAACAACAAACATATAAAGGGTCGTTTGGCATCGTTTTCGTTTTTCTGTTTTTTGTTTTCGTTTCGTTTTGTTTTTGTTACGCTGTCAATTTTTAAAAACAAAAACATGTTTGGATACACAATTTGGTTGTATGTTTTTAAATAAAAAAGTAAAAGAAAAAATGGTTAAAAAGCTTGTGAGTTACTGTTCATCATTCTGCTTCTGTGTTTTGGAAGTGTTTTGAAAAAACATGAAAACACAAAAATTCTTGCTTTTACTTTTTTCCAAAACAGTGCTTTTGTTTCCAAAATTTTTGAAAACAGAAACAGCCTGTCAAACATGTTTTCACTGTTTTTTTTCCAAAAACAGGAAATTGGCAACAGAAAACAGAAAACAAAAACGATGACAAACGAGCTCTAAGAAAACGGAAAGAAAACAGAAAACAAGAAAAAACGAAGAGGTTAATGGAAGAAAAGGACTAATCTACCATTTTGCCCCCTGAACTTGTAGCGTTTAGACATTTTGCCCCCTAAACTTCAATTTTGGGATGTTTTGCCCTCTCAACCTAACGGCCACGTCAGCGGTTTGGTCCAACATGGCAATGCCACGTCAGCGACTTAACGGAGCCGTTAAGTTGAGGGGGCAAAACGTACCAAAATTGAAGTTCAGGGGGCAAAATGTCCAAGATTGAAGTTCATAAGGCAAAACGCCTAAACGCTACAAGTTCAGGGGGCAAAATGGTTGTTTAGTCCTTAACCGTCGAAAAAACCCAGAAAACCGTTTTTTCCAGAAAAAAAGATGAACAAACGAAGAACTAAGACTCAGAAACCGTCGGAAAACCCCAGAAAACCGTTTTTTCCACTAGGAAAAAGATACTCCAGAAGGAGAGAGAATACTCACACATACGGTGAGAGAATCACACCACACTTCCTTGATGAATTTTATCCTTTTTGTCCTAAAATCTTCAAATAAATCAATAAATAAATAACTTCAAGGTCGTATTCCAAATAATCCATTCGCTTCAGTGGCTCTGCTGCTGCCATTTCACTCCCCTTTGCATTCTTCTGCCTCGGCCACTGCCACTATCTTATAAAATTACACATTACTGACTATTTTGCCTTTCCCCGACACCAAAAGTCCCTCTGACAAAGCAAAAACTACATATAAAATCTGGGTGTGGCCCTTTTGCTACTTACAACTCGGAATTATCAGTTCCTTCCCAACTCCACTCGTCCAGCGCCTAGCTTGGTTCACGGGTGAGCAATTCTGTTCTTTTGGGTTCTGTTTTTTTCTTGGAAATTCAGGGGCTGTGAAACGCCTTCTTGGGTTTTGTTTGTTATGTTGAAATGATTTTGCAGATAGGGATCATTGGTTTATTGGCAGATTGATTATTTTCTTCTCCTAATTGTATATCTCTGCCTGGAATTTCAAGTTATGTGCTTTGACTTCTTGTTTTGTTTCTGTTCCATTTGATCGCAAGAAACTGTCTTTTGATTAATGATGGTTTTCATTCCAACTTTTTCGTTAATGCATGGATTTGTATCAAAAGAGATATTTTTACAGCGGGTTTTATGATTTAGGATTAGATTGATAACGTATCTTATACTTAATACTATTTGACAAAAATTATTACTTTTATACAATATATCAAGATGCTGAATTTGACTTATTTTTCCTTTTATTGTTGCTTACAGGTCGAGTCTGAGCCCTTTAGGTTGAGAAGGTTAAGGAAGGAACTTGTTCTATCATGGGTATTAAGGCATTAGACTATGAGTCACTGAATGAAAATGTGAAGAAAGTTCAATATGCAGTCAGAGGGGAGTTGTATCTTCGAGCTTCTGAGCTTCAGAAAGAAGGCAAGAAGGTATAATATTTTGCTTGCTTTCCATCTTGAGCCAAACTTAGCACTTATTTGCCACTTACATCTTGTACTTATAATTTGTTTTGAACTGTATTAATTTACTTAGTGTCTTCACTGGTGAAAGATTCTTGCTGTTGAACACAGTTCAAATGTCTGCACCAATATGCAGGACGTGTCTCTCTATGATTTCCTAGAATCCACTTCTGTGCTGGGGGAGCATGTACTTTCATGTATTTAGTGCTTCCAAATAAGAATATATATCATTATCTATATGTTGTGGTATTGTAGGGAGTATGGTCGTAATTATTGACTAGGTTTCTGATAAGATGTGCTATTAAGCATCAATGTGGATGTTGTGTTGTTCCTTATAGTGTCATTAGTAGAAAATTTGTATGTGTATGCCTTCTAAGGATATATCTATTTCATGATACCTTTCGTTTTTTACATGACAAATGACTCATGTGTGCATTTAATTATCTCTGCAGATTATTTTCACCAATGTTGGCAACCCTCATGCTCTTAGACAGAAGCCACTGACTTTCCCTCGCCAAGTATAATTTATTTTTTTATTTTAGTTTCCATCTTTTGCATATATTCTCTGTTGGTTATCCAGTTTTGAAAATAAGTAATAAACCAAGAAAATGTGTTAATGCAGGTGGTTGCTTTATGCCAAGCTCCATTTCTGCTAGATGATCCAAATGTTGGGCTGCTATTTCCTGCAGACGCAATTGCAAGAGCTAAACATTATCTTTCCTTGACTTCTGGGGGTCTAGGTATATCACTGTGCCTTTTATTGAATAAAACTGCCAAAAGTATTTCCCCGTGATTAATGACCCAAGTCTTGTTTTCTTTAGTCTATAGGCTTGTTTGATAATGTGCTAGTTAAGTTTTTTTCTTGTCAATTTTTTTCAGTCATTCTTCTGTTCTGCTAAATTATGTTGTATTGATATGTATCCACCAAAATAATTGTTTTATTGATACTTATCCGTTACCTTAGTCTTCAGCTTAGTTACCACTTAAAATAATGCCCTTATATAATTCCTTACATCAACCCATGCAATATAGATGATTCTAAAAACAATTCTAGAGGATTATCAGAATTTAAAGGATTGGAATGTGATCTGTAACATTAATAACACTTGTTCCTTCATCTTTTATCTAGGTGCATATAGTGACTCCAGAGGTATTCCTGGCATAAGGAAAGAGGTAGCTGAATTTATTGAAAGGCGTGATGGGTATCCTAGGTGATAATCTACTATTACTCATAAAACCATCCCTTTTACAAAGAATGGTCATTTTTTATTCCCAAATTGTTAGCTGAATGGCTATTTGCTTCTTTTGCCGATGGCAGTGATCCAGAGCTCATATTTCTCACTGGTGGTGCCAGCAAAGGTGTGATGCAGACCTTGAATTGTATTATCCGTGGTGAAGGGGATGGGGTAACATATCTTCCTCATTTAGTTTGCTAAAACAGGATTACTTATAGTTTAGAGGTTTACCATGTTCCCAGTGCATAATGCTGATATATTATACTCTATAATGTTTTTTGCATTTGCCAGATTTTGGTTCCTGTCCCACAGTATCCACTTTACTCAGCTACAATATCTCTCCTTGGTGGTTCTCTTGTTCCATATTACCTGGAAGAGACTGCAAATTGGGGGCTTGATATTAATGATCTTCGCCAATCAGTTGCACAGGCTCGCATGAAAGGAATAACAGTTAATATACTTTTCTCTTGGTTGTTCGTGAAAAATATGGGCTGAAATTCCACAAACATATCAATTGACTAAAATTGATGGATACAGAAACAGGGTTGAATAAGAATCATAAGCATATATAATCGGTTTGATTGAAATATCTTATTCTGCATGCTAAGTAGTTCTGGGACTTCAAAAGTTGATTATTTTTGCCAGCACTAAACAGTTTTTACCTATTCAACTTGTAAATGCTGTTTTTTTGTTTTGGTTCTATAGTATCTAACTTTATTTTGGTAACTGTTCTTTCTCTGATGCATGCTACAACCAACTAAATCTCGTTTATGTTTGAATGTAACCAGGTAAGAGCAATGGTAATCATTAACCCTGGCAACCCTACTGGTCAGTGTCTCAGTGAAGCTAATTTAAGAGAAATATTGACATTCTGTTACCAAGAAAACTTAGTTTTACTTGGAGATGAGGTTTATCAACAGAACGTTTACCAGGATGAACGCCCCTTTATCAGTTCTAGAAAGGTAATTATCATTTTGTTGTCAATCAACTACCTCTAAAACTTTATGATGAAGTTTTAACTTTTTAAGTTGTGTATTATTTCTTTTATCATTGGCAGGTTTTGATGGATATGGGGCCACCCATAAGCAAGGAAGTCCAGCTCATTTCTTTCCACACAGTGTCCAAAGGATATTGGGGTGAATGTGGGCAGCGGGGTGGATACTTTGAGATGACCAACATTCCTCCACAGGTTAGTGTTGCTTTTACTTACCTAACAAGGGATTTCCCCTAATGTTGATCTATGATAAAATGTGGAGTATATTAGCAAAATTTCTATTATATTTTCATGGTAAAATGAAATTCAACTGATTCAGAACACATTATGAAACAAAGGTCATGGCCATATAGAAGAAGTATAACCAACTTTGACGTTGTTGTCAATTTGAGTTAAATTATTATAGTTCTTGGTAATTACACTTAAAAAACAAGAACTGCTTCATCTTGTTATTCTATATGTTTATTTTATATACTTTCTTCATTACATCTGATTAAGGTTGAAAGTCAGACATAGTATGTTTCTAGAACCGATGCTCAAATCTGTTTTGAATTAATGATTTCACATTGCAGACGGTTGATGAGATCTATAAGATTGAATCAATAGCACTTAGTCCAAATGTTCCTGCTCAGATATTTGTGAGTTGATTTCTTCCTATGTTCTATAAAGTTTGGCACTTTAATTTTCTGTTCTAGTTATGTTAACTGTAATGTAAGTAATCTTCCTCTTCTCTTTGCAGATGGGGTTGATGGTCAACCCACTCAAACCTGGAGACATTTCTTATGAGCAATTTGTCAGGGAAAGGTATGCCTGCTAGGACCCAGTTTGAAATGAATATTTCATTTTTGCTTAAAAACAAATGGGGTAAGCAGTTTTCAGCTTTCTGATGTTCATGTTAAATAGATCCTGGCTGTTGATGTTTTAAACATCTAATTTTGGCATTAAAAAATACAGAAAGAAGGGTTTTCAGTCATTGGTGATACTGCACATAGAGAAGTCCATAAGTTTGTTTGAACAATGCTGATTTCCATTTTTTATGACATTAAAAGAAGCTTTCACTGTTACCTTTAATTAACGCTGCCATATAAAATGCAGCCAAGGAATACTTCAATCGTTGAGAAGAAGAGCAAGGATAATGACTGATGGATTTAACAGCTGCAAAAATGTGGTTTGCAATTTCACTGAAGGTAAATAGTTGTTCTTTACAAGTAATTAGAGTTCTTTCATTTTTCTTAGTCCTCCTTAGTACTTACTTATCGATGATATTATAGGTGCCATGTATTCTTTCCCCCAAATACGCTTGCCACCAAAAGCTATCGAAGCTGCCAAAAAGGCAGGAAAAGTTCCAGACGTTTTCTATTGTCTCAAGTTGTTGGAAGCAACCGGCATCTCCACTGTCCCTGGTTCAGGATTTGGACAGAAAGAAGGGTACTTTCCAATTTATCTTCTTTCCCATTTCAATTCATTGCTTAGACATTTCATAGTCATCTTTCCTGTTTGTTCCATCAGCAAGATTCTACACCTACCTTTATCTAGATTCTTTTTCCCTTTAAACAATGTTTGTTTCTGTTTCCTTTGGTCATACTAAGAAGATTTGCATAGAAATGTCTTGTTATTGTTTCGATTCTAATAGTTTTGTCAATTAGCTACATTTAGGTCTAAAGTAGGGTTTTCCACTATGTCTAACAACTTAATTAAGTGCCTAACTAAACAACATGGTTTCTCTAAACAGGGTCTTCCACTTGAGGACAACAATTTTACCTGCAGAGGAAGACATGCCTGCAATCATGTCAAGCTTCAAGAAATTCAACGATGAGTTCATGGAGCAATACGAAGATAATTTGAGCCACTCAAGGATGTGAAAGATGGTTTAAATTCCTTGAATCTGTATTATATTATTTGGCAAGTTCAAGCCACTCTATACATGTGCAAACTTTAATCTTTTCCTCCTTGTCCTTGAGCTATTAACTTCATGATATTGAAGATAGATACCCCTGAATCGCCTTGCCCATGGCTAACCGCCCAAACGGCCTTTTTTTTAAATAAAAAAAAAAATTTTAAATTTTTTTACATCAACCCACGTTATCGTCCATTTCCGGAGTTCTCGGCTTGTTTCACGTTAGTAATTAGCATGTTTTTGGAGATTTCAGAGGATTTGAAATATTCCAAAATGGAGCAAAGGGTAAAAGTGTCAAAAATTATAAAAAGGGGGCGGTATTTAGCAAAAGGGGGCGGTAAATAGCAAACCCCAAATTAAACCTGCAAAGCATGGATATCATATGTCACTAAGCTAGTAGGTCCTCCCCTAGAAGTAGGAATATTCGACAAAATCCTAGCGAGAGTAAACGCCGTCGCAACATCTCCTTCGTCCTCCATTCTCTCAGAAGTCCCGGTAGGGAAAAACGGAAGAACCAGTGTGAACGAGGAAATAAAAAGTTTGGGCAATGTGTAGATGATGATTTTGGCCATATTTTTAATATATGATTTTAATCGTATAATGAACATATATATATATATATATAATATATACAATAACAATAACATAAGGGTTAGACTTTGGACACGTGGCAGGGTTCACGGTCTAATCCATTTGGGATGCACAGGGGAGCTGGCTTGGAGGCTCGGGCTAGGAGGCAAGTTGAGAGTACTACTCTCAACCTTTTTCTGATGAGAGTGACGTGTTCCTACCCTACTCACCCAATACAAATACTCACCTGGTACAAATACTCACCTGGTACAAACACTCACTTGGTGCAACACTCACCTGGTGCAACACTTACCTGGTGCAATACTCACCTGGTGAGATACTCACCCAGTACAATACTCACCTGGTGAGGTCACCAAATACTTATACCCATAAAACAGTTACCCATGAATCCACGTTCTCCACGTTCTCAAAATAAGAACGTAGGGGCAGTTACTCACTAAAATTAAGGGTATAAATAAAACCCTTAAACAACTGAACAAGCGTTAATTGTTCTTCCATTATTCCCAGCATACAGAGAATTTATTCTCTAAAAAAGCTGTCTAACCCAAAGAAACTACCAACACCGTAAACAACCATCACCAACACCGCCTGCCACCGCGCACTCATCATCAAGGAACTGCTCCGGCCTTCCTCCCTGCCACCTCCTTTGGATCCTTATCTGTTTGTAACGTTGCCTCACTCTACATCTAAGAACCCTTGTTTACATTTTGGCGACTCCGCTGGGGAGGAACGATCACAAAAGGTAAATTACGGCAGAAAGCACCGCTGAGCAGCCATGAGTGACGACGGTAACGATGTCGCGCCTCCTCGTTACTTTCTGGAGCTTATGGAGCTGATTAAGTCCAACGATCAGAAAACGAGTGAGAGAATAGCTTTTATGGAGAAGTCTAATGCCATTATGGAGGAGCGTATAATGCAGTTGACTCGAGCACTAAATGGAAGTAATGGTAAAAACGCTGGAATTACCACCACTGCTAATGGTGGAGACCTGTCAGAGGCGAGCAATGGTGGACAGGGTGGTGCTGAAGGTACTCCCAAAGAAACACCACCACCTCCATCATCCTTTAATTTGACTCCCATACCGGAGGAGAATGATACTGAGTATGTCACAAAGGAGCAACTTGAGAAGATCTTTCAGAAAAGGAATGCCGTCAGCTCTGAGTTTGATTTGAAGCTCCCATACTCTCAAAGGGTAGCAATGAAACCATACCCTAAGGACTATGTTAGTCCAAAGTTCAAGCAGTTTGATGGGAATTCAGGGGATGCCAAAGAGCATGTGATGAGGTTTTTGGAGACGCTTGGAGTTGCTGGTTTGGATGATGATTTGAAGTTGGGGGAATTTTCTAAGTCTTTAACAGGGAAAGCTTACACATGGTATGTCAATCTTACTCCAAGGTCTGTAGAGTCTTGGGGGCAAATGTGTACTCTCTTTGAAGAGAAATTCTTCTCCACCCAAGAAAAGTTAACGTTGATTGACTTGGGTAGAGAATACCAGAGCCGAGGGGAAGACCTCATGGATTACATCCAACGTTACAGAGAAAGAGTTTTGGATGTCCATGAGCAGCATGATGAGAAGATATTGGTGAAAGTATGCATCCGAGGGATGCGTGATGAATACCGAGTGCATTTAGAGAATCTCCCTCTACACACTTTCGCCGCATTGGTAGAAGCTGCACGAATGACTAATAACACTGTACTGAGACAAAGGGAAACACATAGAAAAATTTCTCCTGGGGTACATGCTCTTGGAGCCAAGGAGGAGAGGCCTTTGAAGCATCCCAAAATGGACTTTCGAAGGAGAGAAGATCACAGAGTTCAAAAATAATCCCTTCCTCAATCATCAAAACATGGGATATAGTGATTGTTGATAACAGAGTTCAAAATAATCCCTTCCTCAATCATCAAAACCCTCACCGTGTGGCATGACAATGATCGTTGCTCCACCAATGAAGATTATTATGTATGGGATTTACTCTTATTCGTTCTCTCAATCGTGATTTATTATATTTGATGCTTCTAACTGCAAGGCAAACCTGCCTATGATTTAGCTTCAGCTGCAACTACTTCGTGTAAGATAATTTACATTAATGAGATTACCTCATGTGCATTGTGACTAATGGGACTACTCCATTCCATCAGCTTCTATTGCTCTATCTTTGGTTGTAATGTCGCTGGCCTTAGTCGCCCGATGCTTGGCTATAACGCCGCTGGCCTTTAGTCGCCCAATGTTTGCTATAACGCCGCTGGCCTAAGTCGCCTAATACATAATTGGCTATGATGGTGCGTAAGCACAAGCTCCCTCCAGGTAGTAGAAACTTTTTCTCCCTGTAGAGATTGAAGCAATGATGATGCACATCCCTGTCAATAAAGCTACTAACGCATAAACACATGCTCCTTCCAGGTAGTAGAAACTTTTCTCCCTGTTGAGGTCGAAGCAAAGTAAGTGCCAAAAAAATAGCTCACTCCAGCAGAAACCACTCTCTCTATGTGAGGGTTAAAGCACATCTCATTGCACCTCATGATATGTTCTTTCTTACTAATAGAAACTTATTATTCATGATGACCATGGTGTCACATATGCTCCGAGACAACAAGGAGTTCAAGCATTCCAAGCTTTGTTCTACAGCGAGCCTTGCCTGCTCCCATCATGTTCTAACGATAAGTTCTGTATCCAGTATGGAGATACGCTCCACATCTGCACTATACTTTCTTAATGCATGGAATTTTCTTTATATTAATCGGATTTCCATGCAGGGGGCAAAGGTGATGGGTATAATTATTCTCCTACACTTTGACTATTTAGCATGCATGTGCTTCAATGCATATAGCAGACATATTATTGTTGTTATTTGTACATGTATGAGAATTTCTCACATGCAGATACACATTCAAGAAGTCACCTCATGTTATCTTTAAGTGGAGATGCTTCATCATGATCACTTATTCTTGTGGGCACTCCTTCATACGCTTCAATACCTAGATGAAAGGTAGAATTCTATGACTACAATGGAGACTCCTCCGTGCAACTCACTCCTAGAGCTCCAAAGATAAGTGCTCATAATTTTTTTGAGATTCTTTTACTTTGTGAAATCTCATATTATCTGCTACATAGTTTTAGAATCAACTATTACTGTTATATGCACAGAATCAAGAGAAAAAAAAAATCACACTAAGCTACACTATCATGAAGTGCAAGCACAAGCTGCCTATGCATCATAGGCGAGAGCAAGCTGTGCTGCGTGAAATAAAACTATAAGCTACTACACCTGGATTAACTACGTATACAAGTTCTTTTATCTTACCTATCTTTAAAAAAAAGAAAAAAAAATATCAAAATAAATTACTTCTTTCTTTCGTTTAAGAAAAAAAGAAAGAAAAGAAGTTAAAAATGAAAGTTATAAAAAAATTATTATTAATTAATTAAAATTAACAAAAAAGAAAAGAAAAGAAAAAACTAACATGGGAGCGTCACGCCTCCCTTACAATTTAATGTGGGGAGGCGTCACGCCCCCCTTATTACAAAATTAATGGGGGAGGCTTTACGCCCCCTTAATAACAATATCATGTGGGGAGGCGTCATACCCCCTTCTCTAAGTATGACTGTAATTAAGAAATTAAATTAAATAATAATAATAATAAACATAATTAAAACAAAAAAACTAATTGCACAAGAAGGAGCAATTTCCTTATTGTGCATCGGGGGAGGGTAGACTCACTTGTTGTGCGCTAGGGGAGACTCCCTTGCTACGCGAGACTCCCTAAGGGGAGACTCCCTTGCTATGCGAGACTTCCTCAGAGGAGACTCCCTTTACTACGAGAGACTCCCTTAGGGGAGCCTCCCTTGCTATGCGCTAGGTGAGACTCACCTGCTGTGCGCTAGGAGAGACTCCCCCAACCTA
>AWWV01010580.1:0-14568 GCA_001974805.1 Corchorus capsularis | reverse complement strand
ATTAAAAGTATTAATTAATTAAAAAAAGGGGGAAAGAAAGGAAAGGGAGACGCATCCCCTTGCTTTCAAATAAGGGGGTGCGCCCCCCTTCCAATCTAATATGGGGAGGGAGGCGTTATGCCCCCCTTCCAAATTTTTAATGGGGGAGGCGTCGTTGTGCTCCCCCTCCAATCTTTAATGGGGGAGACATTACGTCTTTTGTGTTTAATATAAGATATGTCACATCCCGTGTATATACGTAATCTTGTGTAAATAATAATAATAAAAAAAAAATCCTAATTCATAAGAAGAAGGATAGATTCATTTGTTGTGCGTTAGGGGAGACTCCCTTAGGGGAGACTCCCTTAGAGGAGACTCCCTCAGGGGAGACTCCCTTGCTACGTGAGACTCCCTTGCTATGAGACTCCCTTAGAGGAGACTCCCTTGCTACGTGAGACTCCCCCAGAGGAGACTCCCTTGCTATGCGAGACTCCCTCAAGGGAGACTCTCTTACTACGTGCTAGGTGAGACTCACCTGCTGTGCGCTAGGAGAGACTCCCCCAACCTACGTGGTTAAAACAAAAGTTATATAATAAAAGAAATAAAATCCGGAAGAGAAAAAATATCAAATATTATTATTTAAAAAAAAAGTTCTTATATCCTTAAAAAATTAAAAAAAAAAAAAGCAATAGCTATAAAAACTAAATGTTTTAAAAAAAAAGCACCCCTTGCACTTTAATGGTTGTGCGCTAGGGGAGACTCCCCTGAGGGAGACTCTTGCTTTGCGCTAGCGGAGACTCCCTTGAGGGAGACTCTCTTGCTGCACGTTAGAAGAGACTCCCCTGAGGGAGACTCTTGCTTTGCGCCAGCGGAGACTCCCCTGAGGGAGACTCTCTTGCTCAGCTCTAGGGGAGACTCCCCTGATATGCGCTAGGGCCCACAAAAAAAAGAAATAAATAAATTACTCCTCTCTTCAAAAAAAAATGTTAAAACAAAAGTTATAAAAAGAAAGCATGAAAGACAAAAAAAAAAGAAAAGAAAGGCAAAAGTTTTTTTTAAAAAAAAAAAAATTCTATCAGGGGACGCACCCTCTTGAATTTAATCAAGGGAGGCACGCCCCCAAGGCGTCTAAAGCAGGGGGAGAGCATCACGCCCCCCTTGCGTTTAACACATATCCTTGTGTAGAGATTTTAATGCAATCCTTTGTAAAATAAGTAAGTAAGTAAATAAAATAATTATATATATATATATATATATATTATTGTGTATATAAGTGTTTGATTGTACGAAACACTCTAATCCAAGCATATTACTCTAACCTAGTGTATTACTCCCATACTCTTGCGCGGAGGCTCACCCAGCTCTAGCGCAGAGAACTCCCTTGCTCTTGAGCGGAGACTCATCCACCTCTTGCGTGGAGCTCTCACCAAGAAGCCATGAAAAAAAAATCAAAGAAGGTCTCTTTCGACCCAAATTACTCAAGCATGCACACAAAAATGCATTGTTAGTCTCTCCATGAATGCATGAGACTTTCTTTCTTACATCAAGAACTCTTATGCAGGGAGCAAAATGTAGATGATGATTTTGGGCATATTTTTAATATATGATTTTAATCGTATAATAAACATATATATATATATATATAATATATATACAATAACAATAACATAAGGGTTAGACTTTGGACACGTGGCAGGGTTCACGGTCTAATCAATTTGGGATGCATAGGGGAGCTGGCTTGGAGGCTCGGGCTAGGAGGCAAGTTGAGAGTACTACTCTCAACCCTTTTCTGATGAGAGTGACGTGTTCCTACCCTACTCACCCAATACAAGTACTCACCTGGTACAAACACTCACCTGGTGCAACACTCACCTGGTGCAATACTCACCCGGTGCAATACTCACCTGGTGAGATACTCACCCAGTACAATACTCACCTGGTGAGGTCACCAAATACTTATACCCATAAAATAGTTACCCATGAACTCACGTTCTCCACGTTCTCAAAATAAGAACGTAGGGGCAGTTACTCACTAAAATTAAAGGTATAAATAAAACCCTTAAACAACTGAACAAGGGTTAATTGTTCTTCCATTATTCCCAGCATACAGAGACTTTATTCTCTAAAAAAGCTCTCTAACCCAAAGAAACTACCAACACCGTAAACAACCATCACCAACACCGCCTGCCACCGCGCACTCATCATCAAGGAAATGCTCCGGCCTTCCTCCCTGCCACCTCCTTTAGATCCTTATCTGTTTGTGACGTTGCCTCACTCTACATCTAAGAACCCTTGTTTACATATGCATAAATAACGGATAATTGCACAAAAATCATTCCCGGCGAACTAAATGAAGCTAAAAAGGCTACATGTTGTCCTCGAATTCCATGTGCATTTGGTTCAGTTGGATAATTTTTTGGATTTCCATAAAAGCCCCCATGTGATTAAAACGGCACGTTGTTCGCGTGTTAAATTGAAACTCAACACGATGATCTTTTCTCGGCAAAATCCGTCGGCTCTTTGCCGTTTTAAGGCAGGATTGTCAATTGTGAGTTTTGGGACTTTGGTTCCGTCAACTCTTTTCTCAATCTCAATTATTACTATAATTATTCACAAATCTTTAATCTAACTTTTTCTTTTATAGAAAATCATCAAGAGATTATCATTCAATGAGTAACATGTGGATTATAAACGTGTCAAAAGAGAATTTCACACCAAACATGATCAGTTCCAATGATACAATTCATAAGAAGCTAACCGATATGCTAATTGATTAACATCTCTTTTAACATGACAAAAAGTACAAGCATCAAATAATTAAACTTTTGTCATATTTCTTCTCTTTTTCTTTTGATGTGTTGAGCACATATAGAGCCCAATAAGGGCCCACTGGTCTATTACACAACCAAGGCCCATATGAGCCCAAAACCACATGCATAGAACCCTTTACACATTAGAGACATGAGCCATCTAATCCAAAAGTCCCTCATTTTCCTTCATTTTCTACATGAAAACCCTGCACTTTGAGTAAGAAGCACAAGAAGAATCATAGAGACAAATGGTGTGGAGGTGAAGGAGATGGAAAATCACTCATTGAACGACCTATCCATGTCTGAGATGGATGTCAGATGAAGCAAAGACAGTTAAAACAAAGGTTTAACTAATACCTATTATGTCTCTCTCTCTTTTTTTTTTTGGTATCAAGCCAATAATTCTCGTTAATAAAAAGGGGTTAGTACATATGCAGATATAACCAAATAGATATAACAATAAGGGAAAAACAGATAACAAACTATTATAAGCAACGTGGAACCCAAAACAACTAAAGATAGCTAAAAGGATATTCTCTGCTCTTGGAACGAGAAAGTCATGAAGTGAAGACTTGTAGAGCAATAGTTCAATATGATCACCAGAGAAACGCCCGCCACAAAAGAAAACCATTTAGACCTTAACAATGCTTGTTTGAGCCTTCACGTGCTTTAAATGCTCTTCCAACTTAACTCTTTTTTTTGTCCGAATTCCTTAAAACAAATGCTAAGGTAAGGTCACAGCTCCAATTTCTTTTCCCAAGATGCACATCAAGTCTTTTGGGTTTGATTCTTTTCCTTATGCTACGGATTTTTGGTGGCATTATTTTCTTTGCAGCTTGACAATTCTTTTTTACACTGCTCAGTTCAAATCTATCCATTTTTTCATGTGTGTTCTGAGATTGAGAAGGATCTTACTTGTGACCAAATTGTCACTCCTTGGATAATTCAAGAGTCAAAATGGGTATTAAGGCATTAAAACAATATACTATATTCTTTTCACTTAGTCACAAACGTGGAGCAGCCAATTTGCAAAAAGACCAGGTGTCAAACCGATCAATGCCAATTAGTATTTTATTTCTTTTTAGTTTTAATGGGTTTCCACTTTTCCTTTATTATTAGAGAGGAAAAAAAAACCCTCTTATTTCTTACTACCTAACTCTTTGATTCTCAACAGAGAACTTTTAGATAAAATTATTTGATTATTGATGCAAAATTCAAATCATTCCGTCATGATTCAACAATAATTATCACCAAACAAAATTTTATAATTACCGTAAAGTACTAATAAAAAAGACATTTGGCCCTCCAACATAACCCATCCAGCTCTGATTTTGTCTCTATGCTAAATATAAAACAGTGAAAATCCTACATCATTCACCTCTCTAATAAAAGATGCTTTAGCCTTTTAAATTTAATTGAACCAAAATTTCTCTCATAGTATTGCCAATTCCATTTTTGGGGGTTTTTTTAACATAAAAATACCTACCCAAAATCATTAAAAAAGAAAAAGGAAAAGCAAAATGTGCAACACATAACAAGGAGGATGTTGACCAAATTGCCCCTAAGATTACCAAATGGGAACAAAAACAGAATGGAAATTGGGAATTGCAAAAGAATCAAATATGAACCACTTACTTAAACAAGGTGGTGGTGGTGAGAGCGACCAATGTAAAAAGAGTCCAAAAGAGATTTGAGAGAACCCCAAAGCTTCATTATCTACCAAGAACTCACAGTTCAAAGCTACACCACACTTCCTTGATGAATTTTATCCTTTTTGTCCTAAAACATCTTAAAATCAATAAATAAATCAATAAATAAATAGCTTCAAGGTCGTATTCCAAATAATCCATTTGCTTCAGTGGCTCTGCTGCTGCCATTTCACTCCCCTTTGCATTCTTCTGCCTTGGCCACTGCCACTATCTTATAAAATTACTCATTACTGACTATTCTGCCTTTCCCCGATACCCAAAAGTCTCTCTGACAAAGCAAAAACTTACATATAAAATCTGGGTGTGGCCCTTTTGCTACTTACACCTCGGAATTACCAGTTCCTTCCCAACTCCACTCGTCCAGCGCCTAGCTTGGTTCACGGGTGAGCAATTCTGTTCTTTTGGGTTCTGTTTTTTTCTTGGAAATTCAGGGGCTGTGAAACGCCTTCTTGGGTTTTGTTTGTTATGTTGAAATGATTTTGCAGATAGGGATCATTGGTTTATTGATAGATTGATTCTTTTCTTCTTCTAAATGTATGTTTTTGCTTGGAATTTCAAGTCATGTGCTTTGACTTCTTGTTTTGTTTCTGTTCCATTTGATCGCAAGAAACTGTCTTTTGATTAATGATGGTTTTCATTTTAACTTTTTCGTTAATGCATGGATTTGTATCGAATGAGATATTTTACAGCGGATTTTATGATCTAGGATTAGATTGATGAGGTCTCTTGCAGTTAATACTATTTGACAAAAATATGACTTACTTTTATACAAAATCAAGATGCTGAATTTGACTTATTTTTCCTTTTATTGTTACTTACAGTTCGAGTCTGAGCCCTTTAGGTTGAGAAGTTTAAGGAAGGAACTTGGTCTATCATGGGTATTAAGGCATTAGACTATGAGTCACTGAATGAAAATGTGAAGAAAGTTCAATATGCAGTCAGAGGGGAGTTGTATCTTCGAGCTTCTGAGCTTCAGAAGGAAGGCAAGAAGGTATAGTATTTTGCTTGCTTTCCATCTTCAGCCAAACTTAGCACTTATTTGCCACTAACAACTTGTGCTTATAATTTGTTTTGAACTATATTAAGTTATATAGTGACTTCACTGGTGAAAGATTCTTGCTGTCGAACACAGTTTAAATGTCTGCACCAATATGCAGGATGTGTCTCTCTATGATTTCCTTGAATCCACTTCTGTGCTGGGGGAGCATGTACTTTCATGTATTTAGTGCTTCCAAATAAGAATATATATCATTATCTATATGTTGTGGTATTGTAGGGAGTATGGTTGTAATTATTGACTAGGTTTCTGATAAGATGTGCTATCAAGCATCAATCTGGATGTTGTGTTGTTCCTTATAGTGTCATTAGTAGAAAATTTGTATGTGTATTCCTTCTAAGGATATATCTATTTCATGATGGTTTCCTTTTGTTTTTTACATGACAAATGACTCATGTGTGCGTTTAATTTTATCTCTGCAGATTATTTTCACCAATGTTGGCAACCCTCATGCTCTTGGACAGAAGCCACTGACTTTCCCTCGCCAAGTATAAGTTATTTTTTATTTTAGTTTCCATCTTTTGCATATATTCTCTGTTGCTTATCCAGTTTTGAAAATATGTATTAAACCAAGAAAATGTGTTAATGCAGGTGGTTGCTTTATGCCAAGCTCCATTTCTGCTAGATGATCCAAATGTTGGGCTGCTATTTCCTGCAGACGCAATTGCAAGAGCTAAACATTATCTTTCCTTGACTTCTGGAGGTCTAGGTATATCACTGTGCCTTTGAATAAAACTGCCAAAATTTCCCCGTGATTAATGACCCAAGTCTTGTTTTCTTTAGCCTATAGGCTTGTTTGATAATGTGCTAGTTAAGTTTTTATCTTGTCAGTTTTTTCAGTCATTCTTCTGTTTTGCTAAATTATGTTGTATTGATATGTATCCACCAAAATAATTGTTTTATTGATACTTATCTGTTACCTTAGTCTTCAGCTTAGTTACCACTTTAAATAATGCCCTTATATAATTCCTTATATCAACCCATGCAATATAGATGATTCTAAAAACAATTCCAGAGGGTTCTCAGAATTTAAAGGATTGGAATGTGATCTGTAACATTAATAACACTTGTTCCTTCATCTTTTATCTAGGTGCATATAGTGACTCCAGAGGTATTCCTGGCATAAGGAAAGAGGTAGCTGAATTTATTGAAAGGCGTGATGGGTATCCTAGGTGATAATCTACTATTGCTCATAAAGCCAACCCTTTTACAAAGAATGGTCATTTTTTATTCCCAAATTGTTAGCTGAATGGCTATTTGCTTCTTTTGCCTATGGCAGTGATCCAGAGCTCATATTTCTCACTGATGGTGCCAGCAAAGGTGTGATGCAGACCTTGAATTGTATTATCCGTGGTGAAGGGGATGGGGTAACATATCTTCCTCATTTAGTTTGCTAAAACAGGATTGCATCATCTACATAACCTTTTCTTTCTAATCCTATTCTAATATCTTCTGGCCTATAGTTTCCTTATAGTTTAGAGGTTTACCATGTTCCCAGTGCATAATGCTGATATATTATATTCTATAATGTTTTCTGCATTTGCCAGATTTTGGTTCCTGTCCCACAGTATCCACTTTACTCAGCTACAATATCTCTCCTTGGTGGTTCTCTTGTTCCATATTACCTGGAAGAGACTGCAAATTGGGGGCTTGATATTAATGATCTTCGCCAATCAGTTGCACAGGCTCGCATGAAAGGAATAACAGTTAATATACTTTTCTCTTGGTTGTTCGTGAAAAATATGGGCTGAAATTCCACAAACATATCAATTGACTAAAATTGATGGATACAGAAGAGGCTTGAATAAGAATCATAAGCATATGTAATCGGTTTTTGATTGAAATATCTTATTCTGCATGCTAAGTAGTTCTGGGACTTCAAAAGTTGATTATTTTTGCCAGCACTAAACAGTTTTTACCTATTCAACTTGTAAATGCTGTTTTTTGTTTTGGTTCTATAGTATCTAACTTTATTTCGGTAAGAACTGTTCTTTCTCTGATGCATGCCACAACAAACTAAATCTCGTTTATGTTTGAATTAACCAGGTAAGAGCAATGGTAATCATTAACCCTGGCAACCCTACTGGTCAGTGTCTCAGTGAAGCTAATTTAAGAGAAATATTGACATTCTGTTACCGAGAAAACTTAGTTTTACTTGGAGATGAGGTTTATCAACAGAACGTTTACCAGGATGAACGCCCCTTTATCAGTTCTAGAAAGGTGATTATCATTTTGTTGTCAATCAACTACCTCTAAAACTTTATGATGAAGTTTTAACTTTTTAAGTTGTGTATTATTTCTTTTATCATTGGCAGGTTTTGATGGATATGGGGCCACCCATAAGCAAGGAAGTCCAGCTCATTTCTTTCCACACTGTGTCTAAAGGATATTGGGGTGAATGTGGGCAGCGCGGTGGATACTTTGAGATGACCAACATTCCTCCACAGGTTAGTGTTGCTTTTACTTACCTAACGAGGGAATTTCTCCCTAATGTTGATATATGATAAAATGTGGAGTATATTAGCAAAATTTCTATTATATTTTCATGGTAAAATGAAATTCAACTGATTCAGAACACATTATGAAACAAAGGTCATGGCCATATAGAAGAAGTATAACCAACTTTGACGTTGTTGTCAATTTGAGTTAAATTATTATAGTTCTTGGTAATTACACTTAAAAAACAAGAACTGCTTCACCTTGTTATTGTATATGTTTATTCATATACTTTCTTCATTACATCTGATTAAGGTTGAAAATCAGACATAATATGTTTCCAGAACCGATGCTCAAATCTGTTTTAATTTCATGATTTGACATTGCAGACGGTTGATGAGATCTATAAGATTGCATCAATAGCACTCAGTCCAAATGTTCCTGCTCAGATATTTGTGAGTTGATTTCTTCCTATGTTCTATAAAGTTTGGCAATTTAATTTTCTGTTCTAGTTATGTTAACTGTAATGTAAGTAATCTTCCTCTTCTCTTTGCAGATGGGGTTGATGGTCAACCCACTCAAACCTGGAGACATTTCTTATGAGCAATTTGTCAGGGAAAGGTAAGCCTGCTAGGACCCAGTTTGAAATGAATATTTCATTTTTGCTTAAAAACAAATGGGGTAAGCAGTTTTCAGCTTTCTGATGTTCATGTCAAATAGATCCCGGCTGTTGATGTTTTAAACATCTAATTTTGGCATTAAAAAATACAGAAAGAAGGGTTTTCAGTCATTGGTGATACTGCACATAGAGAAGTCCATAAGTTTGTTTGAACAATGCTGATTTCCATTTTTTTATGACATTAAAAGAAGCTTTCACCGTTATCTTTAATTAATGCTACCATATAAAATGCAGCCAAGGAATACTTCAATCGTTGAGAAGAAGAGCAAGGATAATGACTGATGGATTTAACAGCTGCAAAAATGTGGTTTGCAATTTCACTGAAGGTAAATAGTTGTTCTTTACAAGTAATTAGAGTTCTTTCATTTTTCTTAGTCCTCCTTAGTACTTACTTATCGATGATATTATAGGTGCCATGTATTCTTTCCCCCAAATACGCTTGCCACCAAAAGCTATCGAAGCTGCCAAAAAGGCAGGAAAAGTTCCAGACGTTTTCTATTGTCTCAAGTTGTTGGAAGCAACCGGCATCTCCACTGTCCCTGGTTCAGGATTTGGACAGAAAGAAGGGTACTTTCCAATTTGTCTTCTTTCCCATTTCAATTCATTGCTTAGACATTTCATAGTCATCTTTCCTGTTTGTTCCATCAGCAAGATTCTACACCTACCTTTATCTAGATTCTTTTTCCCTTTAAACAATGTTTGTTTCTGTTTCCTTTGGTCATACTAAGAAGATTTGCATAGAAATGTCTTGTTATTGTTTCGATTCTAATAGTTTTGTCAATTAGCTACACATTTAGGTCTAAAGTAGGGTTTTCCACTATGTCTAACAACTTAATTAAGTGCCTAACTAACTAAACAACATTGCTTTTCCTAAATAGGGTCTTCCACTTGAGGACAACAATTTTACCTGCAGAGGAAGACATGCCTGCAATCATGTCAAGCTTCAAGAAATTCAACGACGAGTTCATGGAGCAATACGAAGATAATTGGAGCCACTCAAGGATGTGAAATATGCTTTAAATTCCTTGAATCTGTATTATATTATTTGGCAAGTTCAAGCCACTCTATACATGTGCAAACTTTAATCTTTTCCTCCTTGTACTTGAGCTATTAACTTCATGATATTGAAGATAGATTACCCTTGTTTCTCTTTTTCTGTTTCTTATAGCATCCTTCAAATATTAAGTCTATCAGCTTAATGTACAATTTGACCCTTGAACTATCTTAAGAATGGTACTTCGGCCCCTAAATTTTTATTTAGCTTAATTTGACCTTCAAACTTTGATTTTTGGACAATTCGGCCCTCGAAGTTTGATTTTTTAAACAATTTGATCCAAATTGGACGGATTTTTGTCACATGGGTAATGATGCATTGATGTGGTGCAAACATGGTGTTAATTTGATCAAAATCTATCCAATTTGGGTCAAATTGTCCAAAAATCAAAATTCGAGAGTCAAATTGTCCCAAACAAGTTCAGTGGGATAGATCAAATGCCAAATTATACATTAAGCCAATGATGTGAATTCTAGCTTGTCTATGAACATTGGTTAATTGGAGCAAAAATGCAAAGTTAATCTAAATAAATACAAGGGTACTACAATAGCTTTAACTCCGATGTGAACTCATACCTGTCTAACTTTTTCTTCACCATTTATCGGCTTCAAACAATAAAACAGATTAAGAAAAAACAGAGAATTTGGCAGAAACGCATGGCCATGCAAAAGTGATTCTTTTCCATCCTGCGTCAAACCAATTGCAGTACTAACTTCTCTTTATTGATAGAAAGTAGTCAAGTTTGAGGTCCACAATTCAATTACCCATCAATATTATGAATAATAAAGTCACCATCTTAATGGAAAGAAATTGTACTCCACTCTTCAATTCTTTAATGGAGTTTCCCAACCAAATGAAGCAGAGCAAGTTACAAACAGAGTAATTAAAAACTCAGAGTTGGATCATTTCTTTAGATTCCTTTCACAGAACCCAGGCTGTCAATCTCTCTGTTTTTGTAACATTTCCAGTTACCTCTGTAAAATCTGAAACATGGGTTTTTTTTTTTTTGGTTTCAAGCAGCAGAAAAATTCAGAAATCCCCCACTCCCTTAAAAATGACACATGCTGCTGTAACATACGCGTCATATAAGGGAGCCTTGTTCCTAAAAAGTACCAGGAGCCTGGAGAGACCCCCCACAGGGATGACTCTGCAATTTGCATATTAATGTTTTGTTTTAATGTGAGCATTGGCCTGCCATATGTTTGAAAATTTTGATTTGTATTTTCATTTTTCATGCATTTGGCCCAACTCTGCCTCTGCCTCTGCCAGGGCATAAGGCGGTGACTGATGACTAATCATCACTCAATACCAAAAATCTTGTACATTTTTGTCTCTTTTTATTCCTCTCCTGTTTCTGGCCATCTGCTGCCCAAAGAGTTTCATAAGCATATTTGTTTATTATTAGGTGACGGAATTTTGACGTCAATCTATAGTATATGTTGAAATCTTACCAAGAAATGGAAAATTTCCTGTTTGGGTTTTGGATTTTAATGTGAAATAAAGGTACAAGTAGGAATTTTATTAAGTATTCTTTTTTCTAATGTTAGCACTTGGTTATTCTTTTGCCTAACTTGGGTTTGAATGTTGAGATGATTTGGTTCTTAAATCCAAAATTCTCTTTGGACAACTGGTTTTCGTGTTCTTTAATGGATTTAGTAAGTGTGATCAGGATAAGTGATTTGGTTTAATAATTTATTCAGTTGTTAGAAGTTGCATGTTTGAGCCACCAACCGGGGTTTTGATTGTAGCTAGACTTAAAATAGTAAAATGCATGCATTTTATGCATTTATCATCCACTCTTTGTTTGTCCTCGTTCCTCACAGCAAACATGATCTTAAGTTCTTAAATCTTAACATGATTTAATTTTTTTTGTCTCTTCATTTTGCTACTAGTATCATCTTTCTGATAAGGAATATTGACCTCTCAAACTATATAGGTTTGTCATAATCAAGAAGGATTTGCTTTATTTTTTTAAAAAAAAAATTATGAAGTAATTGAGTTTGTTAAGATTTGAACTCTAATCAATAAAATAATAAAATTCAGCATCGAACACTTTAGTAATAGATCACGTGACTATTGACGAGTCTCTTTCATTTCTATCAATTATTGATAAAAGATTTTCTATAAACATGATCATTAGAGAGGTGTTCACTATGCACGAGTCATATTTGGTTCGGAAGTAATTTTGCTCTATTCAAGATTCGTTTTAGATTTTGGATATACAAAGAATGGATCTCGGTAAGTAAAGGAGGATTATTTCCTAACGAAATGGGTCTAACCCTAAATCCATCCAAAACCAATTCAACGAATAACATGGAAATCCAAACGATATCAAACCCATTTTCCATAGCAATATTATCAAGGGCTATATCTTTAGTTATAACAACATGACCAAGTTGACAAACCCATAAATTGAAAACAAAAAATGCAAAAGTTATATACTTTTCTAATAAATTCAAAAATTTCAAGCTCAATATTAACTTCATTAGACTTTATAGAAAGCATTGTTGTTTGAAAATTTCTTTTTTCTATCAAAGGAGGCCTTTCACTACTCCCGGCCAAAGAAAAGGAAAAAGAAAAAAAAGCCTCCCTTTTGAAAAAGCCTCGTTGATAAAGAAGAAGGCTTTTGCCAATGGTTTTAGTATTTCTTTCATTTCACAAGAAAAAGGGAAATACTACAAACAAACAAACAAAGAGGAGAGCATTGAAATGAAAAATCAGTCAAAATAAAAGCAAGAAATTAAAAAAGAATAAGCAAAGGATTACTGTTATTGAACTGATCCCCATGTCCCAAATTTGGCGCCAAAATCCAAGTCAATCCCCAAACCCCATTTTTTTTTATTTCTTCCTTTTTTGTTTGTCTCTCCGAAGGCTGCCCGCGGTCAGCTAGTTTCACGGGCAACTTCTAGTTCTTTTTATTTTTTATTTAATTTAATTAATTTATTTTATTTTCTTCTCTTTCTGCTTATGTCACGAGTTTCCTCGGGTTCCCTTTTTATCTCTCTCCCTGATTGGTATAAACACAACATTCAACGTTGCCCCTCCTTCCCCATTTACTTCCTTATTGCTTTCATTTCTTTATTAAATCCCTTTGCTTCAAAAAACCATTTCTCTCAATCTTCTTCCTTTCAAACTTCAAACCCATTCCTTTTCTTTTTTCTCATCAACACTTTCCTCTGGCTTTCCCTTTGATTCTCTTTACAAGGGGAAAAGAAAAGTGGAGGGAAAAAAATACACACACACAAAAAGAAGGAAAAAAAAAAAAAAATCAAAAGCCCATCTTTATTCTTTCATCTTTTATTGATTCCCTTATTCCATATATTCCCTTATAACCATATAGCTATAATTAATTTATATATATCGAAGTTTTGGGTTAGTGGGTTTTGATCCAAGGATATGGGGGTTTCAGGGAAGCCTCAAGTGGAAGGAGGAGGATTAGAATCCGAAGGCGCCAAGAAATGGGTGATTGCTGGGATTCCATTACGAGCTCCTTTGAAGCCTTTATATACGAATCCAAGCATGGAGGAGAAAGATAAAGGGATTATTATTAGTGACGAAGAAATTAGTGACGAATGTTCTTCGACGACTCCGACGGCGGAAGATGCGAGGATCCCAACCATATTGTCGTGTCCACCTGCTCCAAGGAAGCGAAAACCTTCTTTGAAGTGTAACTATGGAAGCGTTCGAGAATTCTTCACTCCTCCTGATTTGGAAACTGTCTTCATACGCCATGTCGAAAGGGCTAATTGACTACTCCTATTTTTAACTCATGATTCATCATCTTCTTCAATATCAACCAAACTTAATCTGGGGAAGAAAATTAAGTTAGGAACAAGTTCTTGTTAAAGGTTTAAGCTTTATAGGATATTCTTAGATATGCAATATCTTAATTCCCCTTTGTATTAATCTCTCCTTTTGTATTATTTTTTTTCTTTCTTCTGTTTTTTAGGGTATTTTGTAGTGATATGATCGTCAGTAGAAGTTTATGTACAGAATAAATTAATTGATAAATAAATGAATTAACATGGCAAGATCATTTAGCAATTCCTTCATGTGTTCGATCCATCACCTTAACCTAACTACCTTCTGAATTTGGTAAAATGGGTTGGTAGCTTTTCTTTTCCCCCCTTTCTATTTTTGTATTCTGAAGTGTACTCTTCTCTTTCTATATACTGAATTAAATCTTTATATATTGTTGGAATATAGAGATTTAAAAGATCTGGGTTTATTTTTTCTTCTTCTTTTATATATCATGATGTTTGAATTTTCTTTGTTTTTGCTTTGCTGTATATTAATGGAGAGATCTCAAACTATTCATGTTCATGCGTGAGGGTGACAACATGCAAGTCAAAATGTAAGCTAATAAGATAGAAAGGCGAAAATGAGGAGTTGTCAAAGGGAAAGCAAAGTAAAGGAAAATCCTTTTCAAATGGGGTCGTAAGGGAGGCGAAGATGCTGCACGGATGATGGCTTCACCCGCCCTTGACTGAGACATATCCCTACAAAATGCTTTGCCTAAAATTTTAAAACAGACCCACCAGCTATACCTTTTCTATCTCTCTGCACTATCTCTTTACACTTAGCTCACCCTTGGTTTTTATTTTCTTCTTTTCTTCTCAGTGTCCCACAAACATGACCCCCCACCCACCTCGGACGCTTATGATAATAGTGGGAAGGTTCTTTCTTTCTTCCCTGATACAAATCTCTCGGTATTCAGTAGTTACATTAGTTCTTCTTTAATCGAAGAGTCTAGTTATACGTCAAATTCAATTGGAGAATAAACTTTCTATTTCTACATTCACAATATTCAAATCGAAAACATTTCTGAATGGTATTAAGCGCTT
>AWWV01010579.1:0-22923 GCA_001974805.1 Corchorus capsularis | reverse complement strand
CTCTCTCTCTCTCTCTCTCTCTCTCTCTCTCTCTCTCTCTCTCTCTCTCTCTCTCTCTCTCTCTCTCTCTCTCTCTCTCTCTCTCCCCCTTCTGTACACCAATAATTGACAATGTCACTTGCATATCTAAAAGTAATCTTTCTGCAGTATAACTAAAATAATTTTCTATTTTGAATAAGTTTAGGATATAATAATTAATTTTAATAATGGAATAATGGGAATGTTTATTATGAAAAAGTGGGGTTAATCCATTAGTTTAAAACTGAAGAATGTGGCACCATGAAAGCTAGCCAAGCCATAAGTTTAAAAAAGTGACAAGGGGGACTTCACCTAATCTGGAGTTTTATTTTGTTGTGTACATTTAAACAAAAAAAGCTTCCTCGGGATCAGAGCTCTGCCCATTGAAATCAATCATGTTTCAACACGTCTTAAACAAAGGCTGCGAATCTCATGTGCCCTAACCCCTTCTTTGGTGAATTTCATTATTATAATCTTTTCTTTTGGATTAGATTAATCTCTAAACTAGAAGTGGTGTAATTATTGGACACCACATGAAAACTTTATATTATAATAATCATTTATTTATTCTGTATATTCGGCAATGTTGCCAACCCATATGGTTAGCTAATTTGTCATGTTGCCTTATAATGACTGTTCAAACTTTTTAGTATTTTTTCTTTTTCTTGAATCTGTTCTTTTTCACCTGTATCATTGAAGGAGATCAGGGGAACAATTGGGTAAAATTACTAAATTAAAATTATCCAAGAACATTCTCAGAAGGTACATCAACTTTATCTACATAGTTATTTACTACCATAATTAGCCACATTAAGATTTATATATGCTTATTTATTTATTTAAACTCAACTGAGAGTTTTTTGACATCTCTTATCCGGTTAAAAGAATAAGAAAATCATGTAAGAGCATGAATTCGAATCCTATCTTGTATAGTAACTAACTGCCTAATAATCCTAATGATGAAATATAAAGGGGGGGGGGGGGGGGGAATTATAAAAGAACAATAATAATGCAATCAATGATTCTTTAAGATAAGCCTTGAAAATTTGGATATGGCTAGCTATAAGCATAGGGTTAAATGGAATCTCAATGCTAGTTGGGTATACTATATGTATAATTCAGAGAGAGAGAGAAAAAAAAAGGGCTTGTGAAATTTGAACAAAATCTCTACAGGCATAAACATCACGTGAAATGGAGCAGAAAATACTGCAAATCATATCCGAATTGAATTCCCTTTGAATCAAAAACCCTGTAACAGAGATTTTACACAAAGCTAGAGCCAATTCCAGGGCCACCATTAATACTGAATACTACTAGTAAATATTAATGAAAGCTACCAAAATCGGCTCCCCCTGATAAACCCCAAAATTAAAAAGTGACAAGACTTAGCTAGAAAGTGGTTTAATTAATTGCTGCAACAATGTTGTCAGAATTTGATTATTAAAACTGGTTGGCAGCTAGAAATTATATAGCGGAAGGGCTTATATATATGTGTGTAAGTAACATAGTAATTCGTCGTTTTCTCATGACAAAACAATGTGACATGTTTGGGGGAGTTTAGTGGGGGCCATGCATGGAGGAATTGCAAGAATTGGGTGTCTGAATCATTAGTACTTTGAAAGCATATATATAATAACGAAGAGCAATAGGCTTTGGATTTCAGTCAAGTGAAAACAGAGGGGGAGTGGGGACGGCAACCTGATTTTATTGAGAGGATATGACCCAACAAAATCTTGTGGGATGTTTACGTAGCGAAAACATCATGTTGGGGAGGAAATAGGGGAGGAGGGAGTGGCGGCAGGGGCGGGGGCAGCTAATCCAAACGCCATACCACCGGCAATTTTGACTTGACCCAGTAAATGAACAGTATAATCTGGATCTGGGTCAAGAGAGGAGAATTATTAGGTTTTTGAAATTAGAAATTGACTGTGCCCATATTCCTCGATCCCTTTGCCTCGTTCTGATCATGGATCAATCATCGTGGAATATTTATGCGTCGAATTAAATTTAGGATGTAAATGATGTACACATTTTGCACCTTAAATTTCGTACACATTTTGCATCGAAAGGTTTATTTTGATCTTATCACACCCTAAAGTTTTATTTCACGCACATATTACACCTTCCGTAACTTAGATGTGACAGCAAAGTTGTTAATTTCGTAACGGACCATGTTTCGGTTTTCTTAAAAAGAATGGTACGTGCCGGTTTTGATGGTTTCGCCATATCATTTCGGATTTTTCGGATTATTTTATATATATATAATATTAATATTTATATAATATACAAATTAATTATATGATATATAGAATTATATATTTAACATTTAACATTTATAATAATATTTTCAAAGGTCTATTAAACTGTTAAAAGGCAAAGTTTCATGGAATGAGACGGTTAATTTTTTGAGTTGATTTAGAAAGAAGAGTGTTGAGGACTTTTTGCTCAACAATAACGATCTGCGTAGACCGCTGTCCTGAGTCTCTGAGACCTTGAGTTCGCCGACCTGCACAGGAGAGAACACCTCGGGGTGCGGGGATGGAATCCCGCGTTAGCACTCCAACGGTCAAGTCAGGGTCGATCCTCGAAGAGGTTGAGAGGATTTCTAGAGTTCAAAGTCTAGAGTTTTTCAGTATATCCGTAATAAATGAGGCGTTACCCTTTATATAGATACTGTGGCGTGTACTGACGGATGGTACGGACATCGTACGGATGGTGGTATTTTTCCCGGGTCGGATTCGGGCTCTGGACCTGCTCCGTTGAGTGTTGTAAACCCTGAGGTTCGTCAGGTCGTCTAGGCAAGTGTAGTACGGATGGTACTAACAATTGCCCCCCCAGGCGTGAGGGAGGTCATACGTACAGTGGCCATCTGAACGGCTAAAATCCCTGTGGGCGAGGATGGGTCGGGTTTCTCGACGACCATGGCATCCGACGAGGATGTTGTAGCCCTGGCTTGTTCGGACAACCGTCAGGTGTTGATCGTCTGACTTAATTCTTTGTCCGGTTCATGCTCTGATCTTTCGCCTTTTGTGCTGATTTCTTCGGTTCTGGGTTTTCGTACGGTTTGTTTTGCTCCCGGTTGAGTTTTGATTTTGGGTGTTTTTTTTTTTGAAATTTGAATTTCAAAATTCGAATTGACCGTCGGAGTGCTAACGCGGGATTCCATCCCCGCACCCCGAGGTGTTCTCTCCTGTGCAGGTCGTCGAACTCAAGGTCTCAGAGACTCAGGACAGCGGTCTACGCAGATCGTCATTGTTGAGCAAATAGCCCTCAACAAAGAGTAAAATAATAGAAAAGTGGGGTAAATTAAATATGTATGGTTTAGTTCTTTTGTTTTTTATTAGTTGAATTAAAATGCCAAATTGAGTCTTTGAGAAAGTAAGTTTAGGTTTTGGGCGAAATCCACGTTTTTGTCGAAACCGACCGAAAAGCACCAGTACCACCGAAACCGTCCGAAATCACCGAAATTTAAACCGGTATGAAACAAATAGTCTACCGGTACCAGTTATAAGGAAAATCATCGCATACCGACCGAAAACCCTGGTACCGGTACGAAACTAACAACTTTGCGTGACAACCCCGTCACAATGCTGGTGTGGGATGCCAATGAAAATGCAACATGGTACATTGGCGTTTCTTTTTATGCTATTGTGGCATGTCACGTGACAATTTTCATCTGACGTGGCATGCCTCGTAAGCACATAATGACGCCGTCACAAACTTAACGAATTTTTGGTTATGGAGGATGTAAAATGTATCCAAAATAAAACATTAGGATACGATAAGATCGAAATAAACTTTTGGAGTGTAAAATGTCAACTCGTACAAACTTTAAGATGCAAAATGGCACTTATGCCAATATAATTTCTCGCGAGTAGAGCTATCCATGGGCGGGCTAGGGTCGGGCCCATGCTTGATATTAGTAAGAGTAACCATATTGCTTGCCCAGACCCGACTCTACTCGACTAAACGAGTCTCCCATCTTGCCCAAGCCCATCCAAATATCAGAGCCTTTAACCAGTCCCGTCCAAGTCCGCCCGTTTACCGAATAAATAATATAATAATTAATTAATTATTTTTTATTAGTTTATATATTTCCATAATTATGAATTGATATATATTTTTAATAATCAAAACTTAACTAATTAACATTAATAGTAATTTTTTAACAAATAATACGTTAACATATCTAATAATTTCACTTAATTAATCTAATGTAATATAAAAATTATATCATTATTATCTAAACGGGCCGGGTTTGGGCTTTAACACTCAAAATCAAGAATGACTCGTTTTCTAAACGGGCTTAAAAATTTTCCCCAAACCCGTCCAACGGGCTTCACATTTATGTCCAAACCCTCCCAAATATCGAACGGGCTTACAGGATTGGATGGGCGACCCGACTCTTGGACAGCTCTACTCGCGAGGAATATGCCATTATAAATGTGAATTTCCAAACCAAAAAAAAAAAAATACCCCAACTCATTTATCCTCCTCAAAACGATTTTGGACCTTTATGGACTCTATCACAAAGTCCAAACTCATAATTGATGGGCCGTTACCACGTGTATGATATTGGATGTAAAACTGTAAATAGTAAATCCGTAATTAGTCGATAGAAGTAGAACCCTAATTTTTAATCTTGTGTCTTGTATTCAGATTTCAGAGATGTTTATGCAATTTACCTTTAACAATACTCAAAATATATATTGTGTTTCAGAGATGTTTATGCTTTGTATAGATTATGTTTCAACAAGCGAGTGAGTTGTGTAGCTGGTGGTTTCCTCCGAAGAACCAAAATATATACTAGCTTGCTTGTGGTCCTAATCCTATGGAACACAAGATAGGATCTTCTCTTCAGTTGTGGGCTTGGCCCGGTAGCTCAAACCTGCACCGCAATCTTGAGAGGGGAGCCCAGTTTAGATTTTTCCTGCTTATAAATAGTTTGGGCTTTTGGGTTTCAACTTCAAACTTTGGAGTTCTTGTTGCTCCTAAATCTTAGGAGTAATTACAATGCCATGAGTTGCTCGACCTAGACCTATTCATCGAAATTCAGAGTTTAACATTCTACCACCCACCGGGTTAACAAAGTGTAGCCACTTGAATTGAGAATCAAACACTCCGGTACTCCAGTACTCCACCACCAAGTTAAATGTCTAATAACGACATAATCTTTGGGTATTTATGGTATTTATTTTTTTTGTTTAAAATAAATTGAGACATAGTCATAAACTTTTTTAATAGACAGGTTAAACATTCAATTTAGATTTAGTAAAATTCTTAAATTGAGTTTACACATTCTAATTAAACAAATCAAATCTAAACCTTTACACGATTAATTTTATTTTAGATAAATATAATATAAGAGCATTTAAATATGCTCACTATACTTATTAACTCAATTTTGAGTTAGTTTAACTCAAATCATTTATTTATGAAAGGTTTGTCCTCAATTTAGATATTTAATTGAATAGAAGTACGTCCAATTATACTGTGTGCACCATTAAGTTGTACAAAATCATAGCCACAAATTGTTGATTTGTTGCCAAAATAAACTCTGCCTGCCATTGGGTGCACATTCGTGAGAACTGTTGGCAGATTTTTTCATCACTAAGTGGAAGAAAATTTAAAGAAATTTATACTACTTAATTATAATTTTTGAAAAGACAAAAGAATTATACATCAAATTTGACAATTTCTGATGACGAAAGAAAATTGTCTTTGATTGGTAGAGGGCTTTTTTTCTCCTTAAATCTAACCGGCCTAATGCCGAAGGGGCAAGGCAACACTGTTCTCCTGACTCCTGAGGCTGTTGCTTTGCTTGGCTCCTCCTCATAACGGAAATATCTTAACGTCGGTTAAAAACTCTCATTTGTGCCCCTAATTTAACGACGAGTCACGTCACGCTACTACCATTTCCTACCAAATTTCTTTCATTTTTATTTTTATAACAAAAAAGCTGCGAAAAATGACGCTTTCACTCTGAACTTTGGTAGCCGAAGCACCCAACAAACTTCAAACCATGAAGCAAAAAACTTGGCCGGATCGAACCGATGGCTCTCGATTCACCGCTTTTCCGTTTTCCAAACCCTGCAATGGGGGAGGAGAATGGAAGACCAAATATTCCCGGCTTTCCAAATTCAGTTCTAAACCGTCTTCATCGCCACCGCCCACCGCTCCTGATTTCTCGGCTTTACCTTTCGACATATTAATGAAAATCGCGGCGCCATTTAATTTCCCGAGTCTTCTAGCGGCGTCCCTGGTCTGCCGGTCGTGGAGGGACGCGCTTCGGCCGTTGAGGGAAGCGATGTTGCTGCTCCGTTATGGGAAGCGGTTCAAGCACGGTCGAGGCGGTGTTCGACGCAATTTGGAGAAAGCTCTTGACTCTTTCTTGAAAGCCGCTGCGCGTGGCTCCACGCTCGCTATGGTTGATGCGGGCCTTATTTACTGGGAAAGGGGACAGAAGGAAGAGGCAATTGCTCTGTATCAGAAGGCCGCTGCGCTTGGAGACCCTGCCGGACAATGCAATCTCGGAATTTCATATTTAAACGGTACTTTAATTTTATTCAAAATTAATCCTTTTTTTTTCTCAAACCTTATAGCTCATAATTCAATGCCATATGATTAAAGTCTGGGTTTTCTCTTTAATTGATGTTGCAGCTCAACCTCAAAATCATAAGAAAGCTGTCAAATGGTTGCATGAAGCTTCAGTTGGGGGTCATGTTCGAGCTCAGTACCAACTCGCACTTTGCCTGCATCATGGTCTTGGGTTGGACCGTAATCTTCAAGAAGCTGTATGTATGAATAGAGTTCTTTGCTTATTGATTTATATGAATCTTCAATTTATGAACTCATAAATTGAGCTTTTTTGTTTGTGATATTTGAGTTGCTAGGTTTTGATTTATTGCTTATTGGATTATTCAGGCTAGATGGTATCTAAAAGCTGCTGAAGGTGGATATGTGCGTGCAATGTACAATGTTTCACTTTGTTATACATTTGGCCAAGGCTTGTCACATAGTATTAGACATGCAAAGAAATGGATGAAGAGGGCAGCTGATCGCGGTCATAGCAAAGCTCAATTTGAGCATGGGCTTTCTCTGTTTTCTGTATGTCACATTTCACATTTTTATTTCTATGCTTTTTAATTACGTACAATAATTGTATGGGATGAGAACAAAGTATTTAAAGCTGCTTGTTTTATAATAGCAGAAATTGTTAGGCTTTGATTTTGCCTGAGCTGGATTCTTTAGAATTTAAGAAACTTCTCAAAGACTTAAATGAATCTGAATCTCTGCTCAAGGCATGTTGAAGCATAATGGTGAAATATGAATCAAATTAAAGAATATGGAATCTAGTATGTAGCTTCTTTTTCCCTTTTAAATGAGTCTGAAGTTTTTGTTTGTGTGCTAGTACTCTTGTATTCATGCAATCTAAACTGATTTGGCTTTTGATGATATTGGCAGGAAGGGGAAATGTTGAAAGCTGTAGTGTACCTTGAACTTGCTACACGCTCTGGGGAAACAGCTGCAACTCATGTGAAAAATGTAATTCTGCAACAACTCTCTGCAACTTCTCGTGACCGTGCCATGCTTCTTGCTGACAGTTGGCGTGCTTTACCTTCGTCTCGCTGAGTATATCGAGACTTATTACTAATCTTTCTCATATACATTACTCCTGTAATTCCCCTTTCTGCTTGTTTGGTCTTCTTATGCTTGATAAGTGACAAAGGTATAATATATGAATGTAATGTGTTTTTAATCTTTTATTTAACATTCTGTGTGATGTTTGGTTATTTTGCCTTGAGCAGCCAAAAAGGAAAATGGCATGTCAAAAGAATATCAATCTTGGTCGTTCCATACTATAATTGTGGGAGGGAATTTGGAGCATATATGTGGCCATATATATTGGTTATTGCCTCAATCCGCCATGTCTCTGTTTCAGCTATCCATCTCTAAATAGTGAAGCATATATAATTATATATGGCCACTCATATCTTGTTAATGGCTTGCAAATTGGCATCTCTTTTCCATAGTTAGAAGATTGATAAGTTATCAAAAAGCTTTTCATCAACTATGAGCTTCATTAGGATATATCTACAGGAGAACTGTAAAGAAAAGAGAGTTTTGGTTTTGTTTAATTGCCAGTGACTGAGGTTTCAGACACTTGGTATATGTCTTTGTGCAATCAGCAATGGGTGAACATCTTTTATATGTTTTAACTTCATTTTTAGCTTTTACAACCATAGCATCAATTTACTGTTTTCGATGTGGATTGATATTGCCGCAGATGATTATAACTGCAACATGTAGATCAATAACTATTGATTGTAAAAACATGTATTTGAGATTTGTTGAATCAGGATGTCCTGTGCCTTCTTTTGATTTTTGATTAGGAGGGATTCTTTACCTACAATTTTTTTATATTATATTATGGTTTGATGGCGATGAATCAGTTGGCGGCTTGGCGCAGTCCATGGGTTCCCTCGTGGGACGCATTAATTGTTGGGCACTGGGACCTCTAGACACACTTGTGGTCATTTGGACCGTACGGCCACCTCCATAAATTCAACAAGAGCAATAGAATTCTACATTGTCTTTGATGAATGATAGTATAATTCATAAGAATTAGCTACTCTTGTAACAAATACTCATAATCATTTATTTTCCACCAAAATTACAATCATTCTAAGTAACAGTTTAGCAAAATTTAAAGTGGTTGAAAGATATGACAGGTGAATATGTAAAAGATAATGAATCTCGACCAGCCATGTTGATGTTATGTCACTGAAAGGACCGAATATCACTAATTGAATCTTATCTTAGCTTTCAAATGATTGCTCAGCGCTTGCTCTCATTGCCAGAAGACCATAAACCTAACATCAAATAATTACCAGTTCCACCATCCGTACACATCAAGGTTTATCGCAGCAATCTCATTCGAGGCGGCGGAAAATATCTCAACAATGATTCAGGACAACCTAGGTTCTTTGTATTTGTCAAAACGTGAATGCCTCTTGCTAATGAAGCAAAAATCCACAACATGGAACACCATAGACTCTGGTGAAAAGCCAGTTCATAAGTAAAGAAATGATCAAAAATAGGGGAAAAGAAAAAACAAATTCACTATGCATGGCCAATCAGAGAAGGCAGGGCATGAATCTTTGCTCGTCCGAAAACAAATCATATTTCAAAATTTGAAAGCCATTTAAATATACTGAATCAATTCCAACTTCACTAAAGGAACCAATAATAGAAGTTAGGAAGGAAGAGTAATCCAAGGCTCATATAAACAAGAATGAAAATATTCACAAAATTTTATAAAAGCATCTAAAGATATTTTGAACAATGTATATGTGCTTAAGTGAAAACCTGTCTACTTGGATGAAACTACTCATTTTCTTCTAATTGATCCAAATCTGTATACCTGTGTATTCCCTATTAGCTTGCCTTCCAATTAACCTGAAAAGCAGAAGATATAAACCCTCTAACAAAAATATTGGGTAAAATATTCAAGGTCCATACAATGGCCTCTGAGGATGGACTCCGGTGTGATAGAGGTTTAGATGATATATGGCCTTGGAAACCAATTCTTTCAAATCAGGCTGTTGTGCAACCACTGTCCGGTCTGCCCCCTCGAGGGCATTCAACACCCTAGCTTGTTCCATAGCCTCGTTATCACCGGCATGGATAGCAAGGTAGCAGAGCAGTATCACACCATGCAACTGGGTCTTTTCACCTCTAAGCAATCTCATCAAAGGTGGAACACCGTTGAACTCGATTATCGTCTTTGAATGGTCCATACAAAGAAAATTCTCTGGAGATGCAAACTTTTGCAATGCAATGGCAGCTTCCATTGCCACTTCTTGATCCTTATTACTAAGCTGTGTTACCAAAGGACCGATCACTCGAGTCTCCCTAGCTGGGAAAGTCCTTGCTAATGAACCAATTGATTTAATAGCAGGAACTTGTAATATAGGACTATCCAATTCCTTGATTACCCTCAAAAGCTGATCAATCACAGCTTTCGCAGCAGGTGAATTCGTCTTGAACACTGCACGTCTAAGATCGGAATTCGATTCAGCAGCAGCAGTAATCTCCATTATTGTCATCAAACAATTATACTGTAATTCACCTTGTTCCTTCTCCACTAACTTAGCCAAGCAAAGCAATCCTTTTGTCTCAGTTATTCTCCTACTGTTCAAAACACTCCCTTTAGCAAGCATCCATAAAGCTTCAGCGCCATTAATTTTCAACTGAATTTTCACTTCAGGTTTCTCATTTTCCCTTTCTTTCCTATGATTCCATCCCTTACTACTCCCTTCTGAATGCAAACTCGAATGTGAATGAGCATAAGGTCTATAACTATAATTCCTAGAGTTCGATCCTGTGGAAGAGGTTTTCTCCATCTCTTTATTAATTTGAACTATAGAATGAAGGCTTTGCTTACCCAGCTGTGATCTAGAATCTTCCTCAAATGTCTCAAATGACAACAAAGTCACCAAAGGCCTAATAACATTCTCTCTGGCGAAATCCTCTTGCGCCAAGGGATCATGCTCCGCCATTCGCGCCACCAATTTCGCAACCGGAATTTGTACCTTCATCGGAGAATCTCCCAACACTTGAACCACAATCGGAACCCCCATTTCATCCACGATACTCCTAACTCTCTCCTGCTCATTAGCCAATACCAAAAGCGCATTAGCCGCCGCGATTTGCGCTTCCGTCGATGAGCCTTCTTTCAGAAGTTTTAATAGAGGAGGAACACCGCCTTCTTCGACGGTAATCTTTTTGTTTCGGTCGTTGTCTTGAGCTAGGGAAGCGAGGTTGGTGGCGGCCTCTATGCGATCGGTTAATTGGCTCATTTGCACGGTCGCGATATAAGACCAAACCCACGAAATAATCGGGTCGTTGCTAGCGATTGGCGGGAGGGAAAGGAAGATTCCGCTATTCTCGGTGTCGAGCACGCCCATGAGCCATTTCATGTCGCCGATGGAAGCGTCTAGAAGGTTTAACACTTTGCGAAAATCGGTGGCGCTGGTGATTCTGACGACTCGCCGTAAGATGCTCTGGCGCTTGCACTTCCGGACTAAAGTGAGAGCCCGCTCTAGGTTTTTCGAAACCTCAGAAACAACCCGGCGAATCGGGCGTTCGTAGAGAAACTGAGCCGAAGTGGTGAACCGAACCAGGTTTCGGAGCATTTGAGACAACCGATCCACTTGCTTCCCAACCTCCCCGCAATCGACTTTAAACGACTCGGCTTCATCCGCCGCCAACCGAACTCGCTCCGCTAATAAAATCGGATAAGACAACTCGTCCTCAATTCGCTTCTCCTCCGTCGAACCCATCATCAACTCGACGCCCGATCAACTCAATCAGGTCACAAAAAATCAAAAAAAAGGTGAGTCCAACGGCGAGTGAAGAGTGAGTCAGGGAAAATCTAAAGGTGAGTTAAGAGAGAGGTTGGAGTTGCTGCTTTGTAACAGTTCATTCTTTCGCATGTTTGGTTTTGTCTAGTCAGCTTAGTTTACTCTGCTGACGTTTTCTTTTCCTGGAGTCTTAAGGCTTCTTGGGAATTGTGTTTTTTAAAGTGTACTACTATTATTAATTTTTTTAAGTAACACTTTAGCCTGAAGCGCGTGAGAAAGGAATTAACCAGGAAAAAACCAAACAAGTTAAAACGAACGAGACGACAAGTCAAAAAAACAAAAGGAAAAAAGGTTTTTTGGTCTTTCAAGTAACCGTTGATTATGACATAAAATTGAAAAAGGTAACTGAAGAAAGCGATTAGCAATTTCGTCGAACTTGAACGGAACCGAACCGGAAGTGTCAACTCCACTTCTTTACTATTTTGATTTTCCTTCCTCCCTCTCTTCTACGACAAGCGGAAGTTGTAGTCTTGTAGAATTAATTGTTGTAATATGAAACCATTTACTTTACTTAATTACTTACTAAATCTTACAATTAAGAGGAGGTTACGTGAGCACCACATTTAATTTTTTTATTTTTTAAGCACGAAATGAGGATAATTTATTTAATTCTTTTGATTTTCCTTTCCTAAAAAAATCATGGATTCTCTTCTCAGTGGTTGACCGTCGACCGACCTCTGTTGTTAAAATGGAAGGGAAACAAAAAGATTATTGAAATTTTATGAGCAATGGATGGAGACTTGCTAATTGTTGACCACGCAAATTTACGAGCCCAAAAAAGCAAAGGGCTTTTTTTTTTCTTTAATTAATATTTATTTATTTAATCAATTTAATCTATTTCCTGGATATTACAGGTCACGCTGCAATCTAGATTTCCACGTATGACGCACTCAAAGTTAGAATAATCTTCTTCTTCAATTAGATTATTAGGCTATAAAATGGGGATATGTTTATGTTAGGTAATGTCATTATCAAGACTTTTCTAATACTTTTATTGGAAGAAATTTGAAATGATGGCGTCCATGTCCATCCATGGAAGACCTGATAATCTGCATGGCTTCCCGCTTCCAGGCTATTTCTTTGGTTCATTTTACTAAAATATTATAGTAATTGTATTATTTTACTAGTAACCATTTCATTTGGATTAACCTCGATATTCTTCAAGTAAAATCTTAATTATCTTATATTCGAGCTTTATGAATAAAGAAATTTAGGAGAGATTTCTCTTATTTGAGATCTAACGCAACTCAACTCTAAGTTAATTGGGACCTGATATGATTTCTAATGCGACTTACTCCTAGATAATTGAGACCTAATATGATTACTCATATAAGACCTAATATGATTACTCATATACTTGATTTTGTAAAAAAAAAAAAAAGAAAAGTTATTTTACGAGTATATTATAAGCAATCTTTTTCATTACGAAATCTGACAATTTTGTCTTCCTTGTGAAGCAGCCAAACCCAACATAATCACATTTGATCAGGGAATCTAACTGCAAATAATGGTGCAAATAAAGTATAGTGATCACATGATTAAAATAAAATATAATGGTTAATGATCTTCATAGAGGCAGACAACATAATCATTAATCAGGCAAGAATTCCATTATTCAATCAGAGGAACAAAAGAGTACATAATACCATTCATGATTATGGAACAATAAAATATACTTAGTTCACTAGGATACAGGGACATTTGAAATAGTATAGTATTTCAAGTAAATCTTACCCAACAGCCCCACGGAAATGGCAAATTTGAGGCGGTCCGTCTACGACACGCCAATAGAATCCCTAATTATGTGAGGCCAATGACTCAATTATTTGATGTTCATGAATAAATAAATTGGTGGGTGAAAATAATAGTGAGAGTAGCCATTAGGCCGTTAAAGATCCTTTCAAAGCTTGGCAATAATCTCATTTTGGATAGGCTTGGTTGCAATGTCATTGTCCTTGAGCTCCATGTCACTTGCGCTTGGAGGAACATCAACCGCTGGTGAGCAATTAAAGAAGCCGTGTGGCTGCATTACATTACAAATACCAAAGGATTAGGTTTTAACGATCATGATTCTATCAACCGAGCTGTAAAAATGCTAAAATTGTGTTGGACTTGTGTTGTTTTTCCCCATACATAGCATTATCAAAAACAGATGCGATAATGAAGTCGATCACATGCATTGCATCACCGACTTTTTATACTAGGATGCAGTTGAAGAGAACTGTCAACTGTGCTCAAATGCATGATCTCATCTTACACTCTGCTAATAACAATTGGACATGGAACTCACAAAATGATTGCTAAAGGTGAATATGCCTTTTTCGCAATTGAGAGGTATGAACTAGTATGATCGATCCTATGCCAGTAAATGATCAGTGGTAAAAAAGGTAGGCCATAAAATAAAAACATGAAACTCATTTGACATGGATTATCTCTCAATATTATCAATAATGCCAATAGAACTTATATCAGAAAAGATAAATATGTTATGAAGTACTAATTGAGTTGGTCAAGGAAATCATGCCATATATTAGGATGAGTGTATACCATGAGCATAAAACCAATGCGTTCCACTGGCATGACAGGCCAGTCTTCCAGCCGAGGAACATGTGTCACTCCAAAAACGTACCTGCACATAATTGCAACATAATTACATATCATAACAGACTGGTTCATTTCCAAAATGCTCTGTGTTGTGAATGAACATAAGTTAATCTTTAGACAATAGCTTATACGCCAACAGAAAACACACATGATACATAGTAAAACACCTGTAAGTGCATATGAAGTTTTTCGAAGTGATTCTTTTATAGCAGGCTTAAACTAACACTATTGTCCTTGGAAAAAGATATGTCAAAACTAACCACAAAACTATATCAGCTTCCTCCAAAGATCGATTCTGCTTAACCCATGTAGCTAAGCCCTCTCCAACACGTGGATTTTGATTGGGAAATTCTCCTCCTGGATACATCTCTTCACGTGCATAGGGTGTGACCCAAAGGTTATGTTTCAAGAATGCGGCTCGTCTTAGAAATTTTGCCTCAGAGCCAGCCAGTGGCAGACAATTTGAACCAGGTACTAGTTTGAAACCTGTTAGCTGCCCTGTCCTGTTGACATTTCTTGTGTTTCTAACCTGAATTTGAAAATAGAAAGTACAGTTGAGGAATAATTTCATGAACTGTACAGAACATGAATCATCTTCCAAAATAGAAAATCCATTGCCAAGAACTCTTTTCACATAGCATAAACAAAAAGCAGGCTAACATTAAACACCAAACTGCCTTAAGAGAGCTCCTATACATGATACTATATAGTAATACAAGGACAAGACATCATAACTTAAGACCTCAAAATATGTAACTAGTAAGAATTAAGAAACATTGATCTATCTGATTCAGAAACAAAAAGGAACAGATGCAACCTATATGTTAAGTTTCAATTAAAATGAATACCAATAAGAGGATTGTGATCCCAAACATTATAAGCTTGTGCCCATTTTAAGCATGGCAATCAAAGGCTGCACCATATGGATTACTGAAAGAGTTGTAATCCATACAACCAAATGCTTACTGCCACTTAAACACAATAACGGTGAAATATGAAACATCCACTCGATCTACATTAATGGATAGGTTAAATTATTTTACCATAATTTTAAACTTTTGTAGAGAAATTTACAAATACTGCCTAGGTGGAAAAGCTACTACAAGTTTCTATTGCCATGGCCACAAACATTCAAATTTTGTCCATTCATGGTAAAGTACCCTCAAACAATTACAATACCTCACCATCTTACTGAAGTACTCTAAGGATCCTTGTGAATTACTTACAATGTAGACAAAGGAATGTATGAAAATTACTTACAATCCAATGGCGTGCAGTCAATGGGTTACAATCACGCATTGCTTGTTGTTCTGATCTGAGTAGTTCCTCTTCAGCATAGAATGCATTATTATGAACATTATCCTTCCCTGGTTCTTCAACTTTAAGATTCACTTCAACAACCTGTAAGAAGGTATACAATTTCTCATGAACCACCATTGAATAACTTCTCATCTTCTTGCCAGCGAGGAGTAAACAACAATGAAAAGGTCACTCTGATGATTATTGTTAACTTCTTTGCAAGTTTAAATTTTAGTTACAACTATCATGAACATGTTATGACATATATGACAGATATCATAGGATGCAAAACAGACCACAACCAATGCAATAAAGGAGCCAAAGCATGAGAAAAGAATAATAACACAACTTACTTGATTAAATGTTTCACCAGGTTTACAGTCAACAGCCATGTCCATCCGAGCCACAAAGAAGTGTTGATGAACAGGAGCATATAATCCAGGAGCAATAGTTGTGCCATATTTCCGTATCTCCCCAGGCTGCAATGCTCCTAAACTGAGAATCCCTGTGAGTTTGACCTCAGCTTCAATTTTACCATCCTATAACAAGCATCCATAGTTCAAATTTATCAGCAACACAACTTTTAAGATGAAGGAAACATCACCACTAAGAGCTTAAGAAGATTGAAATGGGCCATTAGATAGAACTAGAATGCTGTACAACTACAGTACAAGCACCCCAACGTCCGGACACATGAAATATTCCTACTGTTGCAACATAGTACACATGATTGATTAACAGAGCAGGCCTCACAACTAGTTAAGAGGAGGATATTTGTTTATTGGAAGAAAGAAAACTATAATAAGCCAATTTATGCCAATAAGCAAATAAAATCCTGATATACCAACTTGCCTGATAAAAGTGCCAGAAAAACCCATACTCATAGTTAGCCACAGTGCACACAAAAGACACTGTTAGCCTTCTAGATCGTCGAACTTCTGCTAAACCTGTTCTCCAATCTTGATGCTTCCATAAGATCCCATGATCCTCTTCATGCAAACAAACACAATTCTCAATTGTTTCAACACCTCCTGTGAAATTTGTAAAATGAGCATCAAAGTATTTGATATATCCCAAACAATCACAACCCTACAACAAACAAGTTGCAGCAAATCAGAGGAATATTTCAACTTAAATTAATGAAAAGAAAGGTCTTAATCAAACTCAACATGAACCATAAACCACAAATAAGTGCCAAACCTTCTTAAGAGAATGTGCATTTTTACCCAGCCCATCTTCTCCTGCATCAAATGCATTCTTCCTATAATGTGGATCATTTGGATCTCCATAAGGAACCACCATTTCAACAAAACTTAATCTATGAGCTACAGGCCTCCGACCACGGTTACCATCAACATAAGCAACAGAATAGATTATTAAGCCCTCCCTAGGAGTGAAACCAATCCGGAAGTTCCACTGAAACAATAAAAATTAAGATAAAGATATTAGTAGAACATCTTGATCCGATCAAACTTGTACACTTAGTTTAACAAGCAAACACCTTCTGCCATTCGATAAAATTCCCATTAACACGAAAACTGGGACCTTCAGGCTGAATGATTTGTAGTGGTTTTACATCACTCCTATCAACACCTCCTCGTGTTTCACCAGCAGTGTAATTTCTTAAAGGATCAGCTGGCGGAAGGGGAACCAGCTTACGATCTTCAAATTCAATCACCACCATATTTTGCATGTCAACAAGGACATGGATTCCTTCAACGGGACGAGCATAACCATTTTCCACAGGGCAGTCACTCTCAGTTCTGCAGAAGATAAGTGGCTTAGCAAGTCTGCGGCTTGGAGCATCAGCATTGCTATGATAGCCAACGCACCTATAGGGAAAGGCAAGGCACCAAAATGTTATAAGGATAAGGAACTGGCATTTGAGACATGATTTCACAAAACATTCATATTGAAAATCTATTATGATAACTAACCAGGGATCAACCATCACAAGATCCATATCCTCAATGCCCCTCTTCTTCATTGCTTCTCGAAATGGAGGAAAGTCCTTAACAACAGCTTCACATTCAGCATATTCCATAGCATCCTACAGTATGAGAAATAAGGACATTGATGTGAAAACGTGCTAGTCACGGATTTTATCAGATATGTTGGATTGAAAACCATGATAAGGAAAAAACAAGATAGAATAATAGGTAACCAAACAAACAATCTCCAAATTTGTATATGAAGATTTGGAAACTTATAGGAAGTATTCTGAAAACAGTGTGTGGACTGTGGACAGTGACGACCTACTTCAATATTGATTTTTGCATCTGCAGTTTGAACCTACTGGCTTTTTGTTGATAGTCATGAGCTTGTCAAAACATGATATTGGTATTCTAAGGTAGCATATTATATAGATCTTGATGAAACTATGATAAAAAAATAAGGATCATGGTAGTGCTTTCAACACCAAACTACACGAGATGGTTATTTTCAATTATTGTCACCATCAAATATCAACAAGCATTTATCAAATTACTTTAGATTCTTCAAAGAGAAAGTAATGTATAGTTCAATAATACAAATTTTTACCATGGGAGGTTGGACATCTGGGACAACTTTAGATGATTTGACTTTGCCCCTATGGTGGCCTCCTCGAGTTGCAGCATGAACTTCTGACAACTCAACAATCCAAATACTTGTCTCATTGGACCTTTTGTTGTAAACAACAAGTCTTGCTTGCCGTGGAGGAAGTTTACTAGGAATCACAGGTCCACCCTTTGTCCTCGGAATTAATGAAGGCTGGAAAGGAGGGAAGAAGTATGCATCTGCCAATGCAACAACATGCTTATCTGGTTCCACCAAAACCACTTCAATAAAGCGCATGCTATCTCTCACCTAAAGAAAGAAAAACAACAGCTTAGATGAATTTCTCACTAAAACAACAGCATAAAATTTAAGCGGCAATTTAAGCTAAACACAGCTCAAAGAAAAGGATATACTACCTCAGGGGTTGCTCCAGCTGCCCTCACAGTAGCCACTGCCACAGAGATTTCGGCTGCAGACAATGGATCCAAAGGATGGCTGGTTTGAGCCCTTGGCATGATTGAAATTCCTATGCAACAAAATCACCAATTTTTACAAGAAACATGAAATCAGAATTCAGAATAATGCCAGCCAATAGAACTGACAGAGGATCTGGTAAGTTCTGTACTCATAGAAAACTATAGTAGAATGAATGAACTAAGTCAAAAGCATCTTCAGATGCCTGACATCAAATTTTTATTATTATAAGAACGATTTACACATAAAAAGGCAAGCATAGAGAAGGAAGAGAAACCTAAGCATCTTGTTTAATCCCAAAGGAAATGTTTTTGAAGTGGGGAAATAAAACCATGTTTGACAACTAAATTCTTATTTGGGATTGGGACCCAAAAGGATAAAGACCTTCCCCTCTTTGACTTCAACATAACTACATAGCTTTCTTAAAGAAAACTTTCCAATTTCTAGCAAACTCAAACCAACCAGGAACCAAAATGAAAAGGCAATTATTATATATATTGTAATATTGCATTAAATAAAAAGAAAAAAGTAAGATTATCCTACTAATACAGAACAAAAAGAGAATTCAAATATGTAGAAACATTGTTTAAAGTTTAAACCTTTAGTGGTGGGGGCCTTAGTAGCAGGAGGATCGGAAATGGGTTCAACAGGGCGGATCAGGGTCGCCATTGAAGCTGTCTTTGGAACAGGATCCTCAGACCCAGAGCCAACGGCAAGGCTCCAATTCTGCAAAACCTCTGTGGAGGAGGAAGAAGAAGAAGAAGAATTCTTGGCGATGTCGTCGTTGGTTTTGGGAATGCAACAAGGCGTCGCCTTTTCCTGAGTTGAGGCCATTGCAAAGGGTTAGCAAGCTCACCGTATCCACCGTAGTATTTGAACTCACTGTAGTATTCTACTGACATACAGCAAATACTATGTCCCTGTTTTAGACTAGTAGTGTTTTCTTTTTGGTTCTGAGTTTCTAACCTTTTTTTCACTCGAAAAGGAGCCTTCTATTGCCGAGCAAACCGAAGAAGGGGAAAATGAGAATGGGAAATGGGATTTGCTTGCAGATTGATTTTGAAGACAATAATAAGAGAAGAAAGAGGGAGAAAAATGGTTTTCTAGTGGAAAACGAAAACAAGGGAGAAAGAGAAAGTTGGCTGAGTTGGTTGGTACTTTGATTTTGGTTGGCTTTGGCATTACAAAGAAAACGACACCTTAGCATTAAGATTAAGATTTAAGACAGAGCATGGACTTTTTACTACAAGACAAAGTGAAAAACAAAAACATGGAGTTCGTTCTTCTTGCCGTGGGACTTCTTTTTACCTTGCCACTAAATTATTTGGCTAATTGCTCGATTTGGACATAACATTTGTGGAATGGCTCTATTTTGGAACCAACATTCATTTCTTGTCAATTAAGGACCATACATTGGGAAATCAACTCAATTAAGGATCTTCCATTCCTTGATTGAACCAATTTTACAGGGTTTGGTTGTCAATCAACAAAATGAAAAATAGAACCTCAAATATGAATTAACAATTTAATGTGACCTCAAGGATTAGGTAACATTCTTAACTTTATGAGCATTTTATAAACAAAAGAGAAAAAGAAAGAAAGAGAAAGACATAATTTTATGTATAATTCAAAAGTTACTAGTATATTTTAGCAAAAGGCTCTCCCTCCCCATTTTCCCCCAAAAATTTTCTAATTATAATTTATGATGTAGTACTATATAAGTTTTCTTTTCTTTTTTTTTAACCCCATTTAGTCTGACTAATCCTGGATCTGTCCCATGTCACGCAATTGATTTTGGTGAGTGAATCTACCAATGGGGCAACTGCTTACACAAGATCTTGATCCGCTTAATTTAAAACAAACTGCTCACCACTTGATCCAACCCAGTAGTGGTATAAGTTTTTATTTTTTCATATTTAAACCGAGTGTTATGGAAAATTAAACCTACTAACCCCCGGCCAACATAGTTAAGACGACAAATATTATCTATTTTTGGTAAATTAGCACATTGTTAAACCTACTAACCCCCGGCCAACATTGTTAAAACGACAAAGATTATCAAAGGAAGAGCAACTAGCTAGCATTAGCATAGTATATACCATCACTATGCATAGTAGTAATTGGCACAGCTGGAACTCACTGATTAAAAATGAAAAAACAATTATACTCGCAAGTGCATAAATTAATTTGGAAGGATGTATAACCAGCCGCAAGAAAGCAACGTATCAAAGCCAAAATGAAGAAGTTGCTTTCGAGTTCAACTTTCCATTTCCTGTTTCCAGCCCCATACGGCCATACGGCCTAACCTAACCCCAATCATTTCCATAAATATCTTTTGTCTTCTTTTTCTTTTAATTAACCCCACTTGATAGTGGGAATTTTTTTTTGTTCAAAAAGAAAAATAGAGATAATCATGCACTAAAACTATGACCATTTTAATTAACGTCAAAGTTTGTGTAATCCAAACATTCACGTACACATAGCCGATAAGGGATCTTACCTAAGATCACGGGTGCCCTATTAAGTTTATTAATACTTCGTCTAAATGCATCAATTTCATGGGGAGTATATATGTGTGCTCAACTTACTTTCCCACAAATATTCTTATCATTAGTCATTTTTTTATTATAGTCTAACTTTTTCAGGGTTTAATGTCCAAATTCCCTCATAAACTTGCACAAAAATGACAGCTTCCCCATAAACTTCTTTTTCTTGCATGATTGCACCCTAACATTACAAGAAAATAACATATACCCATTTGTTGTCAACAAAACCGTTATCTCATGTTTTCAGTTTTGTAAGATAACGGTTGACAGATAACAATTCATTTGACAGCAATGGGACATATGTCCTTTTTTTGTAACGTTAGGGTGCAATCATGCAAGAAAAAAAAGGTTTGAAGGGGGAAGTTGTTTCTTTTGTACAAGTTCAGTGGGGAATTTAGACATTAAGCCATTTTTTTCAATAGGAACTAGAACTTATATACTTAACGAAGGTCTATGCCATTAGTCCAATCCTACATATATGAGTGTATATTTGTTTGCTACCCATTTTTAGAGGATGGGGTGCCCAACTGGGTCAATGCATGAGTAAAGTAATAATTAAATTCAAGTTGTATTATTACTTAATCAAGTAATAATCAGACATATATGAGTTTATATTTTAGATGAGAATGTGTATGGCGTTATTAATAAGACTAAAGACCAAAGTTTTGAATCATATAATATAATTTAAATATTAAATAATAATGGTGATTATAGTCCTAGCTAGTGGATATTATGCTGTAAATTGTAATTTTCATGAGGGGATGAAGCTCATAAGTCATAACATAAATGGAGTTTTTTTTTTTTTGATTGAATCTGACGGAGACTCGAACCTTTGGCCTTTAGGTTCAAAGGCATCAGCCTATGAGAACCGGTGATAAATGGAGTTATGTATCTATGTTTTTAGACGTTTAGTGAGGACTTGGGCATAAAAGGGACTTTCTGGGCTCAGTCTGCAATGGGATAATATAGCTGAAGGATTTAATCCACAAAAATAGGACTTAAGGCCCATTTCTTGTCTGACTATATAATGTGTGACCCTTTTAAATATCATACACTAGAATTATCAATGACCATGAAACAATTGCAGTAAGATAAAACTTCTTTTTTCTTATTTTTGCAATATTTATCAGATTTCACTTTTTAACAAAAAAAGTCATAGCAAAAGTCCACCCTTTTCTTTATCCACATCCCAACCTTATATCATCATCCCATTTTAAAAGGGATAATTTCATACACATCTTACTTTATTCATTCCATTCCATTTCTTGAAAATGAAATTCCCAATCATCAAATACTACTTTTTCAAGCATCCACAATTTCCTCTGTCTCTGCAGAAGCAAGAACAAACTCTGGCTGTATTCTTCCAGCTTCACTCAAGGTTCCATCTATCTCATTAGGCTGCCCCAATGCCTTCAAGGCCAGATGTGCTGCTTTCTGCCCTGATATCATCATTGCCCCAAAAGTTGGACCCTGCAAAATCAAACCGGCATTTCATCAAACACTTTCAAAACTGACAGTTAAGAAGTGCTAAAAATGAACCAAAACAAGTATATAACTTACCATTCTTGGGGCTCCATCAATCTCTGCAACTTCCATTCCTGTAACAATCATTCCAGGCACAATCTCCCTAGTTAGCCTCACAATTGCATCCTCTGCAGTATTCATGTCCAGTGCCTTCATTCCAGGAACACTGTCAATCATCCCAATGCTCTTCAATCTCTTCACTCCAGTGGCTCCAAATGGTCCATCGTGTCCACAAGAACTCACAACAACTTTAGACTCCATCACATTTGGGTCCATGCAAGACTGGGTGTCATGGTTCATAGATACCAAAGCCCAGTTCGTCACAACTCCGGCAACTCTGTTTTCTTTCACTATCAAATCCTCCGCCGCCACGGCATTGAACAATTTCACATTCGGCCTTGCCAAAAGTTTGCTCATGATTGTTGATGTGAACAGGGCGGCATGTTTGATTACGACGTAGTTTTCTTGTTCGTCGTATTGGATGCCGAGCTCGT
>AWWV01010576.1:0-32256 GCA_001974805.1 Corchorus capsularis | reverse complement strand
TTTTTCAGATAATATGATATTTAGGGGGCGTTTGGTTGGGGCGTTTTGATCACCTGTGGTGATCTTGGTAGGTGATCTCAGATTACCCTGTTTGGTTACACTTTTTGACTTGGTGTGGTAATCCGGATTACCCCCTGATCACCCGTCTAAGGGTGATCTAGATTACCACCGTAAACCCATGTAATCTTTGATCATCGGTGATCTTGCATCACTGGTGATCTTAGATCACTAGTGATTCGGGGGTGATCCTAACCAAACGCGTTAGACTAAATCCCACTTCGCATTGAGCTTGACTGATTTGTCTTTTTTTAATAAAAAGCCTAGACTAAAACATTTTGGATCTGTCTATTGTTTATTATTCTGCTAAAAGTATAACTTCCAAAAACACAATTATAAAATTGGTGGAAATGCTTAATCGAAGACCACACCAATCAACCGAAAACAAAAAGATTAAAGCAATTAAAGCAATTTTAAAAAGGAAATTAATCACAAGAAGCATAAGAAAAATAAAAATAAAAATAAAAATAAAAGTAAAAATAAAAATAAAAATAAAAATAAAAATAAAAAAATATATAGTGCAATGTTACAATTAATTAATGTGGTAGGGAGAGGCGTGACGAGACGAAGACCACACAAGTCATTTCGGTTTGAAGCATTGAATTTTGATGTCTTTGGTTTGAGTTTTGTTTGACGCACGCATATATGTCACTCCGATAGCCACCTGCCTGACGAATCTTTCTAACCCTACCTATTAAATTACTAACAAATTTATATAAGCATAGCCAAGTAGGCGGTATCTATATGTCTGCTTCAGAATATATATAGAAGAAATTAACACTAAATGCCAAATTCACCTTTGTCCACACACAAAAGAGAAAATATTGTTTTCAACTGTGTAAAAATATCGATTTAATCAATTGTTAATGATCATATGATTATGTTAAAAATTTCATGATAATTAATGACTCTATTTTAATTAGGATTAAAGTTGGACTATTTCACTTATATTGTGTAGTATACTAGTATTAATTAAATTTCGGTTGGATGCTACGTACCGATCTTTAAATTTTATCATCATATAACTTTTAATTTTTTTTTTTTGGCTAATTACATTTCTCCGGCTGAAATTTGCAGTATGAACATATTGGGATGGACTGTCATGGTTTCTTTTGGAATGAATGCAGCAATAAGGTACTGGTACCTGTGTATTTTACATTAAATAATTGAATAATCTTGCAGGGTACTTTCATACCCATACATAAAAGCTAATCAATGCCACACTTTATGATATTTTGATTTCTTTTGGTTGAATTTAAAAATATGCAGTGTGAGAGTTTCAAATGAATTGGGGGCAGGGCATCCAAGAACAGCTAAATTTTCATTGGTGGTGGCTGTCATCTCTTCCCTTCTGATTGGTGTCTTAATCTCACTTGTTTTGCTAATCTTTAAGGAGACATACCCTTACTTATTTTCCAATGATAAACAAGTTCAACAACTTGTTAAGGACCTCACTCCAATGTTAGCTCTATGCATTGTCATTAACAACATTCAACCTGTCCTTTCAGGCAACTTAATTATTAAACCCTTTTTTTTACTTGAAATATTACTTAATTTATTTATTGTATTTTTTATTTCTTTTGCCAATATATAATTTAGGGTAAACAAAAAAAAATATATGGAAAATTGAAATCTTATATATAAATGGTAATTTTTTTTGTCTAGGGGTGGCAATTGGAGCTGGATGGCAAACTGCGGTCGCCTATGTAAACATTGCATGTTATTATGTATTTGGAGTTCCTTTGGGTCTCACATTAGGTTACGTGCTTGACATGGGTGTCTTGGTATGTTTTTTTTTTTTTTTTTTTTTCAAAGGCGCAAACCTCTATTTAAGCTTTAACATTTTTTTTTTTTTTTTTTTTGCAGGGGATTTGGGCTGGAATGCTATCAGGAACAGTCGTACAGACTTGTGTTCTATATGGAATGATTTATAAAACCAACTGGAACAAAGAGGTAAAACTTGAGAAAGAAATTAATGTCATTTTCTGCTTGAACTCTTCCTTATTCTTTTCTGTATTTTAATTGATGTGCTTAATTAACTTTGATATTATATATAATATTAATGCAGGCTTCGATTGCTGAGGAGAGGATAAGGAAATGGGGTGGTGAAGATGACTCCAAAGACAAAAATGTGGAAACATAATTACCATATTAATTTTACCCACAAGAATTATAAGTCAAGTATAAATTTAGTAATTAATTTTGGCCCAATATTTTGTGATTTAGACATTGAGGAGAGCAAGTTGGACTTCATTTTCATCAATCTTAATGAAGATATCATGTACTATTATTCTTGTGCTATATAAGATGAGGCTAGAAATTAATTTAAGGTAGATATCATTTTTCTTTAAGATCAGCAGCAGCAAGATGCCAAGATCTATTTCGGTATTTCCTACTTTCTATTTGTTTTTCATATATTTTTGCTTTATTTTTTGTGTTGACATTTGTTTGGACTTTGGACTTTGGAGGTATTCCATAGCGAGACACTTCTTCTAGAGGCCCAACTAAAGCCAACTCTTTAAATGGGCTGATCCTCTTGGGTGGATTGGGTTAAAATTAATCAGCCCGTTACTTATTTTCCAATTTTCATCTTGTATAAAATAATTTTTCTTATAATTAAACTACATAGACTGATTTTTTTTTTCAGAGAAAACTTCATACTAGTATTATTTTTTTTGGAACCCTAAAAAAAGTAATTTTTAAAAAATTATAAATAATATATCTTCTTTTGGTTGAAAAACATACAAAATCTTTGACACTGATCATATATATTCACATATGATAATAATTTAATAATGTTTATTTTATATATGATTGGACCGTGCATGGATCATATTTGGGTTGTTCATCGGTCGGGTCGGTCGGTTCCGGTTGTTGAAATTTCATTTTTTTTTTTAAAATACCGACGGATTGAATTTACCCACCGATCACCGACCGACTTGTAGGATAACCGATTACCACCGACCGAAGTCGGTTTCAGTCGATTTCTCAGTTTTTCATGGGTGTCAGTTTTGCACATTCAAAATCAGAATTCAATCAATTCAAATTGAAATATTTGCACTTCAATTGCTGCAGCCTATATAATTAGCAATTTACCATATATACAGTTTGGCTATTGCTATCATCTACATTTTACACTAAGTCACTAACTAACATTAGCTTGCTAAATGCTAAACTCCCACTTAACAAAATACTTGGGAGAGCAATTGGGGAATTAAGTTTGCCATCATATTATAAACAATTTCAGGCTCTCTTAAACAAAAAAAACATATGAGAGCACATAGGCAAATCAAGTCAGTGTCTAAACTGATCTATTTATGAACAAAAGAACTTGTAATATTTGCACTTCTCCAACTCCATGTGTGTAACCCCATGTACTGTTATGTACACAAAAGAATCAAGGCAGCAACCAGCAAGCATGTACAAAAGATCATCTTCACTGTTCAGCTATAATTTTGTTCAAAAAGAAACAGCAGCAGCAAGCAGCACCATCATTCAAAATCAAAAGATCTAAAAAAACAGCAAGCAGCACCATCATGCAATTATAATCAGTTTATACAGCAGCAGTAAGATTGTAAGAATAAGTAACACTATAACAGTATATAATCAGTGACTGTTAAATTTAAAAAATAAATGTAGTAACATATAGTCATATTATATATGATTCAAAAATCGAAGTATCAAACATACCTAACTGCAAAGATGATAATTCAGGAACCTCAACCATCAATTACAGGGTCTATGGAGACCTCCTTCAATTATGTAAAGTGTTTAAAGATACATGTAAAGTGAACGTTAGATCATCATTGTTAACTTAGTTAAAGTAACTTAAATAAGTAAATTTAAGCTTACCTTGGGCGAGTTTATCAAACTCAGATTGCTCCTCCATCTCAGCAGCTGGGTTGAAGTCCGAAGAACCCCGCAGCCAATCTTGTGCACATACGAGAGCTTGAACGTGCTTGGCAGCGAGACAACTTCTGTATACATCGAGGATACGCCACCAGTGCTAAAAGCACTCTCAGAAACGACACTGGATACAGGCACAACTAGGATATCTCTTGTTATGCAAAAGAGAATTGGAAACCTCGGGCTATTAATCTTCCACCAAGTCAGTATATCAAAGTCTTCTCGTTTCTGAACCCGATCCTCTTGCAAATAAACATCCAATTCAGTTCTATTCTCTTCTTTCCCGGATTCCATTTCATGCTTCCAAAATATGTCCATTGCACTATCATCATTATCTTCAAGACCTGCACCAACCGAAGCCACTTCTTCCATATCCTTGTCATCATTTGCAGTACCTTTTTCAGTCGGACTCAACACCTTCTTGTAATCTTGAAAGAGATCAAACATTGCATCTTGCACGGTCTGCAATAAAGCACTACCTTCATCAGCCCTATACATCCTCTTAATGCAGAATTCTACAAAGGAAAACTTCTTCCTAGGGTCAAGTATGGCAACCAAATAAATGACCATATTCATCTTATCAATACTTCTCCAATATTTGTCGTATTTGCCCTTCATACTTGCTGCCATTTTCCTCAACTCAGGATCATCATTCCTTTCCAACTCTTTCAAAGCAATGTAGACCTTGAAAACTTCATCCAATAAATAACTTGCTGTCACATAAGAAGTCCCCAACACTTTGCAAGTCAAAAAGTAAAACTTCCTCAGAAAAATGCATAAAATCCTATCATTCTCGAAATCAACACTAGTTGGTAGATGGTATGATGACTCGGATGATGTCTAACATATTTCCGTTTCCTATTTCCAGAAACTTTTCAATTCTACTGAACCTAAGCACTTTAACAGTGTACTTGCAAAGATTCAACCTCGAGTGACAGCAGAGATGAACGAATTCCTTCTTTCAGATGTCATAGCTGAGGAGGTTCACCTAGCCATTAAACCGATGCACCCAACCAAAGCTTCTGGTCTTAATGGTATGCTTGCTTACTTTTTTCAAAAACATTAGTCTTTATTAGGTAGTGATGTAGTTAATATTTGTTTAGATTTTTTCAATGGTAGTCTCTATTTACATGAAATCAACCATACTCATATCGTGCTAATCCCAAAGGTTAAAGAGCCAAAAAATATGACTCAATTCAGGCCCATTAGCCTTTGTAATGCGCTTTACAAAATAATTTCTAAGGTTTTGGTGAATGGGCTTAAAGCTCATCTCCCTATTTGTATTAGTGAAAATCAGAGTACTTTTGTACCAAGCAGGCTTATCACACTTTGAAGAACAATCAGAAGGATAAACGGGGCTTTTTTGCTTTGAAGCTGGACATGATCGTAAAGCCTATGACCGAGTCAAATGGAATTTTTTGGAGGCGGTGATGAGGTAGGTGGGATTTCCAGATAAATGGGTAGACTTGATAATGTCTTGTGTTCGCTTTGTATTTTTCTGTTATTGTTAACGGTGAGATTACTGATCGATTTGTACCAGGTCGGGGGTTGCGTCAAGGCAATCCTCTATCCCTCATACTTGTTCCTTTTCTGTACTGAGGCTTTATCTGCTTTGTTTATTGATAGTCAAGACAGAGGGTTGCTACGTGGGGTTGCTGTTAATCGGAATGCCCGCGGATAAATCACCTCTTCTTTGCTGAAGACAACCTTTTATTTGGCAAAGCCAGTTTGGTGGACGGCAAAAGGGTGAAGAATATACTCACGAGGTATGAAGAATGTTCGGGCCAAAACATTAATTTTGACAAGTCGACAATTATTTTTGGGAGCAAAACTGCTACTGAACGGAAATCAGAGCTCTTGAGCTTATTTGGAGTAAAAGAACAAGACAACATAGAAAGATACTTGGGTCTCCCGACAATGGTTGACAGAGATCGTTGACAGGCTTTTGGGGAACTTAAAGACCGAATCGGGAAGAAGCTATAAAGCTGAAATGTCCGAATGTTGTCCCAAGGAGTCAGGGAGGAGATGATTAAGGCAGTATTACAAGCTATCCCTACCTATGCTATGAATGTCTTTGCACTCCCGAAATCGTTGTGTAAATAAAGAAATTAATAGTATGATCATTTCTCAATTTTGCGGTGGAAACAGGCGGGTGAGAAAAGGCCAATCTACTGGATTAGTTGGGATAGATTGTGCAAAGCAAAAGATTTGGGAGGAATGGGCTTCCGAGACATGGAAAATTTCAACTTAGCTTTATTGGCGAAGGGTCGAGATATTTTCCAAGAACCCACTTTTTAGATGCAAAATTGGGTTGGAGTCGTTTACTTGGAGTTGGAGGAGTATTTTCATTTCTCAATTTCTTTTGAAGAAAGGTGTGCGATGGAGAGTGGGGAGTGGGCACAATATTCGGGTTCTAAAAGAATATTGTTGAGTTCTGCAAATTACTAATTTCATACCTCAATCTGCACGGGGGAAAATAGATGAAAATGCTTTGGTTGCAGACCTCATGGACCTGGGAAAGGGAGGATTATAGCTTATCACATACCCCTTCCCGCCTGTGGAAGTTTTCCAGCTGGCAATGGGATTTAATGCTTTGGTTAACCGAACGTGCTTTCCATGCTATTTATGAATGTGAGTTTGCTGCAGCGGTTTGGGATTAATTTGGCTAAGGAGAAGCACTCACACGTTGATGAGAATGGTGAAGATGAACATGGGGCTGGCTATTTTGGCAATTTGAAATGGAAAGATATTACACTAACTTTAGCTTGGGCAGTGTGGCATGCTAGGAACCTGGAACTTCATGAAAACGATCGGAAACCTCCCCAAGATACAATTGAGTTTGTCCGATCTTACTTCATATCATCAAGAAATTAAACTCTTCTACTCAGGACTTCTCACCGATTAGAGCTTATATTGCTGAATTAAAATTTCTCAGTTCTGCTTTTTGATCTTGTGTCTTTTTACATGTAACTAAACAAGGTAATGCAGTTGCTGTTGCTCAATTATTATTATAATAACATAAGAATTGAAGTTAGTTTAGGAATAACTTCAAATACCTCATGCCTAACTAAGCTGAACAATATTATGTATCAAAAGAAAATAAAAGAAGAAAAACGGATTGAAATCTGAGAAATTTAAGAAACATATATAAATTAAGCAGAAAAGAATGGAACAAAAAAGCACATAACTACCGGCATCTTCAAATTGAACAACCAACCCAATATGTAAGGATACCTGAAGATAAAGCAAAAGAAGCGCGAAAAATCGAAACAAATCTGAATAAGAAAGAAACATAACAGAAAATTGGAATAAGGGAAATTAAAAATTAAACAATTAGGAAACTTAAATAAGAAAAAAAGTGGCCTATATGATCTTCAAAGGCATAGAACAAAAAATTCCCTTTGCTTGTATCCCTCTCAATGCAATGCTATTAAGGGTAGGGCAACTTAAGTATGTTTAGCATCAGCCACTGCAATCTAATTAATTGCAGAGTCATGTAGAATTGAATGTAGTATATATGTAGATGATCAGGTTAATTCACAGTTGATTTTACAATTAAAAGCCTATCTTCTAAATGCATAAATGGGCACAGATTGTCTGCCTTTTGCATTTCTGACAATTTCCTTATGATGCCATACAATTCCACCATTGCCACTATTGAAGTAGAAAACTAGGGGTCGTTTGGCATCGTTTTCGTTTTTCTGTTTTTTGTTTTTGTTTCGTTTTCGTTTTGTTTTTGTTGCGCTGTCAATTTTTGAAAACAAAAACATGTTTGGATATACAATTTGGTTGTATGTTTTTAAATTAAAAAAGTAAAAAAAATGGTTAAAAAGCATGTGAGTTACTTTTCATCATTGTGCTTCTGTGTTTTGGAAGTGTTTTGGAAAAACATGAAAACACAAAATTCTTGCTTCCACTTTTTTCCAAAACACTGCTTTTGTTTCCAAAATTTTTGAAAACAGAAACAGCCTACCAAACATGTTTTCACTGTTTTGTTTCCAAAAACAGAAAATTGACAACAAAAAACAGAAAACGGAAACGATGCCAAATGAGCTGTAATAAACTGTTAACTATAGGTATAAATCATAAAATTATGAACAACATAGTAATTCATATCAAAAAGAAATTTCCCACATGCTGAACCACGTTTTGACTCTCTCTAATTAAGCATATTTGCATATGTATTGTTGAGAATAAAAATTACATTGAAATAATATTAAAACAATCATTTAAAATTACAATTCAAATCAAACATGAAAATGCCGCCAACAAGCACAAATTGGTAGAGTTGTTTGAGTTATGAGAAGCTAAAACTCTAACAATTATCTCAAGGAAAATAAATAAATAAATATTAGAAAATGCATGGGGAGACAAGGGTGTTGGTATGAGTACACATTTGATACTTGAAATTATAACTCTCATCCAGCTCCTCCAAGGGCCTTACTTCCCTGGTCTTCATGTTGTACCTCACAAACCTTCGTAGATTGTAAAGGATCACTTCTTGGTCTATACAAGCAATTACTAATAGGGAGGGAGCAAAGTCAGGTTCTTGATAACCAACTTTGTGATACAATTCCCAGTTATGCCATGGATAATTTATAAAAGAAAAGTTGCATTATGAGTGCTCCACTTTTTTTGGATTCCGGTGGTGAGGAAATTAGGCGAAATAGCAAGAAGTACAAACGGACACGGCAGTCAACGGAGGCTGCCTGTGGTGATTTTGTGCCGGATTTTGTGGCAGGGACAAAACAACAGGAAAGGAGTCGTTCCTTTGCCGATACGGTTAAAGGATCGAAAGAGAAGGCCGGAGTTTGGCAAGACTGGGCAACAGGGAATCTGGGAGATGTCCTATCATTTGGAGATGTAGACTCTGATGAGGATGAGGAATTAATGGAGGGTGGCAAGAATGAAGTTAAGTTCACCAAGGAAGAAAAGGAGGCCATGAAGAAGCCATGGAGAAACGCTCTGATTGTGAAACTGCTGGGTAAGGTGATGGGTTATAATTTGTTGTCTTCAAAGATACAGAAGCTATGGGGTCTAAAAGGAGAGTATAAGGTCACTGATCTGGACCATGACTATTTTGTTATTCGTTTTGAACTGCAGAGTGATTATACTCTTGTATTGGAGGGAGGTCCATGGATTATTAGTGGTCATTATTTGACTGTTTGGCAATGGAGGCCTAGGTTCATGCCATGTTCGGATAAGATTGAGAAAATTGTGGCCTGGGTTCGGTTCCCACACATTCCTGTCGAATACTTCAATTTTATCGCATTGAAGAAGATGGGTGAGCGTATTGGGAGGGTGATCAAAATTGATTCAGTTACCTCAGATGGCTCCAGAGGACGCTTTGCTAGAGTTTGTGTTGAGTTGGATCTCACTAAGCCTCTATTACCTACAGTAGTTGTTGAAGGTGAATCAGTTAATATTGAATATGAAGGTTTGGCTCTGATTTGCTTCAAATGTGGTATTTTTGGGCACCGAAAGGATAATTGCCCGTTGCTTAGTGCTCAGACGAGTCAGGGTGAATCACCGGAACTAGTCCCAGATACGCCGGTGGAGAAGGAAGATAATGGTTTGGGACCGTGGATGTTAGTCCAACGGCGGCGTCGTTTCCCAGGGCCGGTGAATGTTGGAAAAGGAAAGTCTGGAAGTGAGAATTTTAAGGAGCATGTTCCTAGGCAAGATCCTCGTCCTATGCGAGATTTGGGGGGCAAGAATTCTGGAGTAATGAAGACAGTATGGAAAGAAAAAGATATGATGAAAAACAAAAATCCCGTTGGGGATAAGTTTATGGTAGGTTCCGTCTCTAAGCCTCCCATGAAGGAAGTTTCGAGTGTGGTGAATCAAAGATCGGGGAAGGTGGTTTTGAATTTAAGCGAGCATTTATTGGGTCATCATATGGAGGGTTTTACTTTCCAAGCGGTAGGGCGGAATAATGGACTTGGTGTTGGGTCATCTTCAAAGCATGGGAATAAAAAGGGAGCAAAGAATTCTGGGCTTAGCCCAAATAAAGATTCTATTAGCCCACCTCATTGTGTTAATGGGAATCAACAAAAGGGCCGAGTGGTGGTTATTCAAGAGCAATCAAATGAGCCTCAGGTTGTTGCGGTGTCAAACTTGGCTGAACAGGCAGTAAATGATTCGTCTCTTGAGTCTTCGAGTGAAGATGTTATTGTCGACTCTATGACGGAGGACACATCTGCTTCGCCTTTGAGTATGGAACAGGTTTGTGAGAATGGGGGAGTTGATTGCTCCATGGGTGTAGATGATGGTTTAGACCATCAAATTTCTCCTTCTCCTTGTTTATGAAGATAATTGTGTGGAATAGTAGGGGTTTGGGTTACGCCAAATTTTGACGTACCGTGAAGGAGATGAACAAGTTATATAAGCATGATGTGCTATGTTTAGTTGAAACAAAGGCTGGGTTGGACTCGGCAAAAAAGGTGGGCAGTTTGCTCAGATTTTCAGATTTCTTTGAAGTTCCTACTGACGGTTTGGCGGGAGGTATTGCTTTGTATTGGAGTCATGAAAAGGTTAATCTTTCTATTCTTAATGCCACTGAACAGTGTATACATACAGAAGTTGAGATTAAGTCTAAGAAACAACTTATTTCTTTTGTCTATGTGAGACCGAATGTAGCTTGGAAAGATCGGTTTTGGGTTGAACTTCAGGGCTTTGCTTCTTCGGTGGTTTCTCCATGGACGGTAATGAAAGGATGGGTAGTGGAGGTAAATCACAAGACTTGGTTCGGCGTATTACTAAATTCCGAGAGAGATGGTCAGGTTGTGAGCTTTTGGATTTGGAGTCTTCGGGTTGTCGTTTCTCTTGGGTTCGAAAACTTGGAGGTAGAATTGTTTTGCAGGAAAAACTTGATCGAGTTTTATGGATTAGTATGGCTTTACAAGTGAACCCTGCGGCAAAATCGATTGTTCTTCCAAGTCATTGTTCAGATCACCACCCGGTCCTATTTGATTCTGATTGTGTGCCGCTTGGTTCGAAGGAGAACAGGCCCTTTCGCTTTGAAGTTGCTTGGCTGGGACATCCTGATTTTAAAGATATGTTTACTACAGCTTGGAATAAGGGAGATGGAAATTTATCAAGGGCGGTTACTCAGGTTGGTAGGGAAGTAAAGATTTGGAAGAATGAAGTTTTTGGCAGTATTTTTAAGTGGAAAAGAATCTTGATTGCAAGAATTAAGGGTATTCAACAGAGTCCAGATTACGGTACTTCTTCTTTTTTTCAAGAATTGGAGGCTTGTTTACAAAAAGATTTTCATGATGTTTTATGTCAGGAGGAAATTTTGTGGCTGCAAAAATCAAGGTTGGATTGGGTGTTGTCGGGTGAAAGGAATACTAAATTTTTTCACCTAACTACCTTGGTGCGGAGACAAAGAAACATAATTGCTAGTTTAAAGGTGGATGGAAATTAGGTTACTGATCAGGTAGATTTATGTAGAAATGTGACCAATTTTTATCGAGCTCTTTTTTCACGGCAAGATTGTGCGACATTGGAGGCAGTTTTTGATTCCTTCAGTATTAAGTTATCTGAGGAGGATCAGCTTCAGTTGTTGGGAGATATTGATATGAAGGAGGTGAAGGCCGCAACCTTCTCCATGAAAGGTATGAAAGCCCCTGGTGCGGATGGTATACAGCCAATTTTCTATCAACGGAATTAGGAGGTAGTCAAGGATACCTTTTTTAAGTTTGTGGAGATGGCATGGCATTCTCATAACGTGGATAGTGATGTTTTACAAGCTCACATGGTCTTGATTCCGAAAATTCCTCGGCCAGTATCCCTCAAGGATTTTCGTCCTATTACTTTACTTAATACTTCTTATAAAATCCTTTCGAAGGTGATTGTTAATAGATTGAGACCTATTTTGCAGCGGGTTGTTGGGCCTTTCCAAAGCAGCTTCTTGCTTGGGAGGAGTACATCGGATAACATTCTGATCACACAGGAGGTAGTACACTCTCTTATGGGCCGTAAGAGTCGTAAAGGGGGTATGATTTGCAAGATTGATTTACATAAAGCGTATGATAGTGTTTCTTGGACATTCTTGAAAGAAGTTCTAACTTTTTTTTCGAATACTGTGAATCATATTAAGCTTATTATGTATTGTGTCTCCAATATGGATATTGCGGTGATTTGGAATGGGGAAAGTCTTCCTGCTTTTCGACCAGAGAGAGGTTTACGGCATGGGGACCCTCTCTCACCTTATTTGTTTATTTTGGTAATGGAGAGATTATCACATATGATTCTTGAGAATGTTGAGATGAAGCTTTGGAAACCAATTAAGGTCTCGCAAGCTGGTCCTGTAGTTTCACATCTTTTCTTTGCAGATGATCTCATGCTGTTTAATGTTGCGAAAGAGAATCAAATTGGGGTGGTGCGGGATGTATTAACAGAGTTTTCTAAGGCTTCTGGCCTTCAGGTGAATCTCGATAAATCTAAATTGTGGGTATCTCCAAATGTTCCACGTGAAAAAGCAAGGTGTCTGAGCAGGCTTTGCGAAATTCCATTGGCTTCTGAGTTGGGTACATACTTAGGAGTTCCAATTATTCATGGATGAGTTACGAAGAACACTTATAAGCATGTGATTGATAGAGTTGTTGGTAAATTGGCTAGTTGGAAAGGTAAGGTTTTGAGTTATGCTGGTAGAAAGACGTTGATCCAGTCAACTTTGAGCTCTCTGCCGACTTATACTATGCAATCGGCTTTGTTGCCGGTGGCTGTGTGCAATAGATTGGATCAGTGTAACAGGAACTTTCTTTGGAATGGGGAAGCAGATAATTCACGCAGTCATTTGGTTGCTTGGGATCGAGTTTGCCGACCTAAAGGCAATGGAGGCTTGGGTCTGAGAAAAGCTAGAGGTTCGAACTTTGCATTGTTAGCTAAGATAGGCTGGAGGTTGCAAACTCGAGTTTAGAACTTGTGCACTGAGGTTTTCCAAAAAAAAGTATCTAAAAGGGAAGCAGTTTGTTGATGCTGTGAATACTGGGAGATGCTCCTCTACTTGGCGTGGGATACTGCAAACTAGAGAGTGTATTCGGCGTGGCACCAGGTGGAGGCTAGGTAATGGTTCTGGGACTAGATTTTGGAGCGATTGGTGGGTTGGCCATAAGCCTTTGATTGAGGTAGTACAGAGTGAGGAACATGTGTTTGATAGGGAGGTGAAGGTGTCTTCTTTTATTGGGTCGCATGGTGAATGGCAATTGGATTCGGTTGTTGATGTCTTGCCACCGACTATTATATATGAAATCAGAGCTACCCCACTGTTGGTTACGGTGTCGGAAGGGGATAAATGTGTTTGGGGTTGGGATAATCATGGACAGTTTACGTCGAAAAGTGCTTATAGCTCTTTGATGTGTCATGGTGTAGCTGATGATTGGAAAGGAAGGTGTTGGTGGATTTGGATGCTTCCTGTACCGGAAAGAGTTCGTTTCTTCGTTTGGCTGTTATGCATGAATAGCCTTAATACTTTGGAGGTGCTTAATAGGAAGGGTTTTAACAGTGATCCTGTATGCCGACTTTGTTTGGGAGAGGTGGAAACGGTGGAGCATATCTTTCGTTTTTGCCCTTTTGCACGGGGTATTTGGGATTGTATTGGTAGGCGTTTTGGTATTATGATGGAGGATAATCAATCCTTTGAAGATTGGTTGCGTCTTAATGGTACTAAGAATACCAAAGTGCGAGATGGTTTTTATTGGTCTTCCTGTTTTCCCTTGTTGCTTTGGGGTATGTGGAATGCCAGGAATGATTTGGTATTTAATGATAAATCTCCAGTAGCGGAGCAGATCATTTCTTATGCTGTAAAATTGACGAAGGAAGCGGGACAAGTGTTTTCTCATTCACAGGGGTTGGTGAGTGCGTCGGGGTTGGTAGTTATTTGGAGACCTCCGCCGGTTGGTTGTTATTTATTGAACTCCGATGGCTCTCGACGACATACAGATTATCATGCCGCTGCAGGAGGACTCATTTGTGATGCATTGGGTAATTGGTCAGCGGGTTTCATGATTAATATTGGTATCACTAGCAGCCTCGAAGCTGAGCTTTGGGGAGTTCGTCAAGGTCTTCTTCTGGCAAAGGAGCGGGGTTTTATTCCCTTGATAGTGGAGTTAGATGCGGCAGTTGTGGTGCATTTTTTGAAAAACTCTCTAGTGACTTCGCATCCCTGTTACTCCCTGGTTCGTGATTGTTTGGAGCTCCTTAAGGGCAACTGGATTTTGGAGGTAAGGCATATTTTTCGCGAGGGGAATCAGTGTGCGGATCGCTTAGCGTTTTTAGCTCATGATGTTGAGCCTGGTGTGTTAGTCTTTGAGGAGCCTCCGGTACAGCTTCTTCCTCTGCTTCAGAATGACAGAACAAGAGTTGGAAACAGGCGTCCATAGTTACTGCCAGTTTATCTTCTTGTTCTTTTGTAGCGAAAAAAAAAAAAAAAATACAATTCCCAGTTTCTAAGATAAATATCCTTTGAAATTGATACATACAAACTAGGAAAAGTACCTTGCACGAGAGCAACATGATTATCGATGTTGCCAAACTCACGGAAAGAGCTTGGATCCTTCAATTGTAATCCAGTTGCCTTGTCAAAGGAAATGACAGAAACAGATTCACTAGCTATGTCAATCATACCCATTTGGCAACCAATAAACATAGTGACCAATGGGAATTACATGCATCTGACGCCAACTTGATGCAACTGGACCAGCAGAAGCAGAACCAATTTTCCTCCATGAATATTGATCATGATCATCCCCCAGTTTGAGTATGTAGAAATCGCTCTGGTCGGTGGGGGGATCAAATTGGCAACAAACTAATTTAAAACCGCCATTGTTAGGAAGAGAGGATATACCATAACTGTTGTAGTAATTATGAGAAGAGGTAATGCAATTAGGAACTTCAACAACAACATCCATGGTAACAGGATTTGCAACATAAAGAAGCTTGTCCCAAGTATGATACTTCAGCTCCAATGAACTCCAATGTCCTTTCTCAGGGCGCGAAAATACTGACAAACCTTCACAAGAACACACCATTAGTCCAGGATAGGGTTGGTTAGGGTTCATGTGAGTGATTTCCACATCCCCATTGTCTTTAAACTGAAAAAAGCGAGCTCCGCCTGGGTTGTCCCGGTCCTGGACGAAGAGTCCGGGCTTTGCGTGTTGCAAGTGTGTCCGGGCAAAGTGGGGAGTGCGAATTGCGTCTGCCCATGTATTGCAAACACGCCTCATAATGCCGTGAAGGGAGTTAACCGAAAACCGGCTCAGAATGTGGAAGATTATCACTTCATCGGGGAGATATGCTTTTTTACTTCTCGAACAAGCAACCATCTTACCCCTCTTCACTTTCCTTTTCCCGGCCATTTATCCACCCAAACTCCTAAACGGAATTTATTAATTGTCTTAAATTTCAGCAATTGATAAATAACTACTTGTATAGCAGTATAATTGAATCAGTAAGTTGAAAACAAAATCCTAAACTCCATACATACAAGGCAGCAATTGATACATAGTAGAGGGTGCCAAATCCCTGTTTTATATATATGACTGCCTCAAACGACAGTAATTGAATCGGTAAGTTGAAAACAAAATCAAAGCACACACTTACTTTGTGGAGATCAGGAAATCAATCAAAACATTCGACCAATGTAACCAGTGCTTATTCTCAGCAAACAGTAGGTAATAGGTTTATCTGCGAATAAGTATATATATATCTGCAAACAAAAAAAACCCATTACTCATTTTTATCGAATATATATATATAAAGAATCGATTTCCAATGTGAGAATATGAGATGAAATGATGAATAAATTAGTTCCTATTGTCTGACCTTTTTGGCATATCTGCGGAGAAGTAAAGGGCCAAAAGTGCAGACATCTCAAGAAAAATATGAGCACAAGAAAATGCCCATCACTAATTATTCACTCTCTCACTCCTCCTAAAACAATCGAAATAAAGCTCAATAGAGAACGAAGAACTGAATCCAAATAAAGAGCGGATTTTTTTTGTTTTTTTTTTCTTGTGGGTTAACCTATCTCGGCAGGCAATCAAGAGATAATTAAATTGAAAAATAAATAGACGGCAAGGCCGAAAGTTTAAAATTTTAATAGAGAAACCCTATGTTTGAAATTTGCCCTCCAATTAACGGGTTGCCTTTTCCGCCCCGTACCCTCAATATGGATCGAGTCGAAACACTTGGATCTAGCTTGCTTGCAAGAAAATTGGGCTTCACCAATTAAAATCAACTTTGACCCAACAATGTTAAGTGACACGAACTAAATGAATCATTGCGTGTAATAATTTGGAAAAACTCCAATTATTTGCTACCAAGTATAAATTATAATTGGCAATTTCGTAAATGTGCAGTTTAGAGTTTTGGTACTTTATTATGGCATTGCTACTTTCCGCTGGATACCTGAAGAACCCAGAAGCAGGAGTATCCGTGGGTGGATTGTCTATTTGGTGAGTACATTGAATTAGTAATATCTAATTTGTTCATATATACTGGTTAGTTCATTTTTCCTCTCAAAAGTTGAAGATTAGCTAGTTTGTACATATTAATTTCTGTTGCTAAATTTTGCAGCATGAACATAGTGGGATGGACGATGATGGTTTCTATTGGAATGAATGCAGCTATAAGGTATATATTTTGAATTGCGTTATTGTTTTATTGAATGAGAATCTATGAGTTCATATACTTAATTGTTATTTTCTTTTGGTACAACTTAATTGTTATGAAATTGGCCCACAATGTCTTAATCTGAAATATATTTGCAGTGTGAGAGTTTCCAATGAATTGGGAGCAAGACATCCAAGAACAGCTAAATTTTCATTGCTAGTGGCTGTTATCTTTTCATTCATGATTGGTGCCACCATCTCGCTTATTCTCATTATGATCTTCAGAAACACACATACTGTATCCATCCTTATTTTCAAATGATACACAAGTTCAAGACAATATTGTTAAAGAGCTCACTCCATTGCTGGCTCTTAGCATATTCTCATGATTAACAACATTCAACCTGTCCTTTCAGGTAGTTGTTAACCCTTTTTATTCAGAATTATATTAGTAATTATAATTATTGTAATTATATGAAATTCGACAATTCCTCAAATTAATTAATTGCAATTTGATTTGTCTAGGGGTGGGCGGTTGGAGCTGGATGGCAAGCTGCTGTTGCGTACCTATGTGAACATTGCATGTTACTTTGTGGATTTCCTTTGGGTCTCACCTTTGGTTACGCACTTGACATGGGTTTGAAGGTTTGTGCAAATTGTAATTCCTATGCTAGGCCAAAATATATATATATATATATATATATATATATACACCAGCCGTAAAATCACGGGATTCCATTTTCCGGTAATCATATTGGATACTGATTAATACGAAAATCAATGAATTGGACCCTAAATGAATCATTGCAGTCCATGAAAGTATATTGCTTTAGGCTAAACTAACAATCTAACACTTTCGTTTTTGGAGGGGATTTGGTATGGGATGTTATCATGGACAATATTACAGACTTGTGTACTATTTGGAATGATCTATATAACACCAATTGGAACATATATAGAGGTGATTGATTGTGTGCGCCTTTTTTTTTTTTTAGAATCATTAATTAGAAGAATTAATTTGCTTCTCCATTTTAAATGTTGTACCTAATTAAGTTTAAGTAATTATCTATATATTGCAGGCTTCAATTGCTGAGAAGAGGATAAAGAAATGGGGTGCTGGTGACATTGACGATCCAAAGACGATAGTTAACTTGGAAAATTAGGCAGAGAGCTTTTACACATGATTACCAATAGAATAATAAACTGTACCAAATTTTTTTGCCCGATAGATATGTAGACAAATCAAATTATATATTGCATTAGCAGTAGCACTCAACTCAAAGTTAAACTCTACAAATTAACAAGATTATCAATCCATAAATACTAACCTTTTCAACTCTGCATAGCTAGTCCAACTTCAATCATCATACTTATGGAAGCGACTGTAATACCAGATAGGACTCTAAATTCACTGCCATCACCACAAGTGTCTAAGCAATCACCTTCAAGAACCCAAAATTACAGAGGGGCTTCACAAATTAAAGTGATTCAACAAAGTATTACATTTCAGGCATAAAGAATATTAGTAATTTTTTTTTTTGAATGCAATTAGAATTTAGAATGCTTAAATGAACATCTACTCCTATTACACAAAAACAAAACAAAAGATGCCAAATCTTCATTAGATAAGAAAAAACTCTCTTCTGAGAAAGTACTCTAAAGCATGCAAAGCAAAACCACCATTTCTAACAAAATAAACCAAAAAGACCTAGCTAATTCTGACTCTTAAGTTGTGCATTTGCTCTTCTTTGCCATTGCTCATTCATCAAACCTGGTGAAGTCAGCTTTATATATGTAGTACTTTCAGAACCATCATAACACGCCCTGAATCCTTTTATATATTTAATGGTATATAAACAATTTATAAGTTCCTCAAAGAAATTTCCCACATGCTGAACCAAGTTTTGACTCTCTCTAAGCATATTTGCATATGTTGAGAATAAAAGTAACATTAAAATAATATAAAAACATTAATCCTTTAAAATTACAATTCAAATCAAACTTGAAAATGCCGCCAACAAGCACAAATTGGTAGATAGTTTGAACATCAAACTGTAACAATCTCAAGGAAAGGAAAATATTAGAAATTAAATGTATGGGGAGACAAGGGTGTTGGTATGAGTACACATTTGATACTTGTCATAACCACTCTGCTCCAGCTCCTCCAAGGGTCTTACTTCCCCAGTCTTCATGTTGTACCTCTGAAAGCAATTTATAGGGCAAATGATAATTTCTTGGTCTATACAAGCAACAAATCCGGAGGGCGAAGAGTTAGGATAATCAACTTTGTGATACAATTCCCAGTTTCTAAGATAAATATCCTTTGAAATTGATACATACAAACTAGGAAAACTATCTTGCACGACAGCAACATGATTATCGATGTTGCCAAACCCAAAGAAATCTGCTGGTTTGTTCAGTGGTAATCCAGTTGCCTTGTCAAAGGAAATTACAGAAACAGATTCATTAGCTATGTCAATCATCATACCTTGTCCACATGGTCTCGCGAGCATAGACCCATTTGGCAACCAATAAATATAGTGACCAATGGGAATTACATGCATCTCATGCCAACTTGATGCAACTGGACCAGCAAAAGCAGAGCCAATTTTCCTCCATGAATATTGATCATGATCATCCCCCAGTTTGAGTATGTAGAAATCGCTCTGGTCGGTGTGGGGATCAAATTGGCAACACACTAATTTAAAGCCGCCATTGTTAGGAAGAGAGGATATACCGTAACTGTTGTAGTAATTATGAGAAGAGGTAATGCAATTAGGAACTTCAACAACAACATCCATTGTAATAGGGTTTGCAACGTAAAGAAGCTTGTCCCAAGTATGATACTTCCGATCCAATAAACTCCATTTTTGATCCTCAGGGCGCGAAAATACTGACAAACCTTCGCAAGAAGACAATATTAGTCCAGGATAGGGTTTTTTAGGCTTCAAGTAAGTGATTTCCACTTCCCCATTGTCTTTAAACTGAAAAAAGCGAGCTCCGTCTAGGTTGTCCTGGTCCTGGATGAAGAGTCCAGGCTTTAAATTTGAGTGTTGCAAGTGTGTCCGAGCAAACTGGGGACTGCGAATTGCCTTTGCCCAGGTATTGCAAACATGCCTCATAATACCGTGAAGGGACTTAATTGAAAGCCGGCTCAGAATTTCGAAGATTATCACTTCATCGGGGATATATGTTTTACTTCTCGAACAAGCAACGATCCTTGCGTTCTTCTTCAGTTTCCTTTTTCCGGCCATTCCTCCACCCAAAATCCTAAACGGAATTTTTTGTTTTTTTTTCCCTTGTGGGTTAACCTATCTCGGCAGGGAATCAAGAGATAATTAAACGAAAGAAAAATAAATAGACGGCAAGGCGGAAATTTTAATAGAGAAACCCTATTCCCCTCCCACTAATGGGTTGCCTTTTCCGCCCATGGTACCCTCGATATGGGTCGAGTCGAAACACTTGGATCCAGCTTGCAAGAAAAGTTGGGCTTTACTCTTAGAGAACGTTTGTTTTGCTTACTTTCCTGGGTAAGTAATTGCATGGAAATACATTCATAGTTTGTTTTGATAATTTTAGATGAGAAAATGATTTTAAGGGCACCTACTTTCTTTGCTAGAAGGGAGAATACTTTCCCACGTGGTGTAGGGAAAGTTTTTTGTTACACATGAAAAGTTTAAATTTCATTAAAATTGGATTATTTTCCAAGGAAAATGCTGATAAACCAAATCATTGAAACTACTCTTCATGGAATTTAATTATTACTTTTCTTAGAGTTACTTTCTCTGGAATAACTCTTCCAAGAATCACTCCCCTATAGAGAGTTATTCCATAGAAAATAACAAACGCCACTCTTAATTTGGATTTTGCTAAAACTTAATAAAATCAACTTTGAACTTTTACCCGACAATAATATTAAGTGACACGAACTGCTGCTGCCTTGCAAGTGCCAACATGGCAATATCATAAGCCAACTGTCACGTAGGTGTCACTTTGACATTGGCTATATACAGACTAACTCAAATCATTTGAAGTTTGACATATGTAGAAGCAAGAAGCATATTGAACTGAAGGAATTGTTGGAGAGCTTAATCGGATTGATTCAAGATAACCATGAGATTTCTAAGCCTAACCTTATACATTATATCCCTTGTAATTTTATACTTATCACATTGTAATTGTTATCATTATAATCGTGTAAAGCTGTATTTATACCAACAGTGCACTCAATGGAAATTATCCTTTTTCGTCCAATATTCTTCCTCTCTAATCATTTAGGTCAAGTTCACTCTGCAAAACAGAGTAAAGATGTCTGAAGTCATCAAATGGGTATATATATGATTATATAATGGAATAGCCTGTTAAGATATTGAAACACCATTTAAGTCAGGATCACAAATTCAGTAAATAAAAATTAATCTCTTATTAACACTGCCTTTTTATCAGGATCACTTCCAAGGTGTAGTACAATACAACCATATGAACATGTGCAAAGATTACCGTATATATATATCACAGCTGCCTGTCATCATGCAATACTTATTTAAGGCAGATTTCATCTTATGATGTTATCATATAATTAGCAACAATTATAGCATAAGAATTGAAGTTAGTTTAGGAATAACTTCCAATAGCTCATGCACGAAGAAAAAAGGATTCAAATATGAGAAATTTAAGAAACATATATAAATTAAGCAGAAAAGAATGGAACAAAAAAGCACATAACTACCGGAATCTTCAAATTGAACAACCAACCCAATATGTAAAGATACCTGAAGATAAAGCAAAAGAAGCGCGAAAAATCGAAACAAATCTGAATAAGAAAGAAAAATAACAGAAAATTGGAATCAGGGGAATTAAAAATTAGGAAACTTAAATAAGAAAAAAAATTAGTTGCCTATATGATCTTCAAAAGCATAGAACAAAATTCTCTTTGCTTGTAGTATCCCTATTACTACGATTCCCAAAAGTCTAATTAACGGAATTATTAGCTATAAGTTAATGTGATTCAATGGACGTGCAGGGAATTTGGTGTGGAATGAATATGATATCAGGAACAGCAGTTCAAACTTGCATTCTTTTTGGGCTGATTTACAGAAACCAACTGGAACAAAGAGGTAACATTGAAAATTTTTGATCTAGCTGCAAGAGGTAACATGTGTAGGCTATATATATATAACCACTCGTGCTTCTATTTGAAATTTTGGATTGCCATTTCAGTCGATAAATTTGAAATTTCGGTACCCATTCTAACGGATTAAGGGCAGCGATAGACATATATGTAAGGCAGAGACTGGTGGAAGAGAGGCAGAGAATTTCTCTTATATAAGGCAAAAGCAAGGATATATATTAAGCATATTTGCATATGCTGTATCTACATAAACAACTAGAGAATAAAAATAACATTGAAATTGAAATAATATAAAAACATTAATACTTTAAAGTTACAATTCAAATCAAACATGAAAATGCCGCGCCAACAAGCACAAATTGGTAGAGTTGTTAGAGTTATCATCAGAAGCTCACCAAACTGTAACAATGTCAAGGAAAATAAAAAAATATTAGAAAATGCATGGGGAGACAAGGGTGTTGGTATGAGTACACATTTGATAATTGTAATCACTCTCCTCCAGCTCCTCCAAGGGTCTTACTTCCCTGGTCTTCATGTTGTACCTCTGAAAGCTAAATAGACGGTAAAGGATCACTTCTTGGTCTATACAAGCAACAAATCCGGAGGGACGAAACTTAGGTAGCTCACAATCAACTTTGTGATACAATTCCCAGTTTCTAAGATAAAAATCCTTGGAAATAGATACATACAAACCATCATGACTATCTTGCACGAGAGCAACATGATTATCAATGTTGCCAAACCCACAGATGGATCTTGGATCGTTTGATTGTAATCCAGTTGCCTTGTCAAAGGAAATTACAGAAACAGATTCATTAGCTATGTCATCATACCTTGTCCGCTTGGTGTAAAAAGTGCAGACCCATTTGGCAACCAATAAATATAGCGACCAATGGGAATTACATGCATCTTACGCCAACTTGATGCAAATGTACCAGCAAAAGCAGAACCAATTTTCCTCCATGAATATTGATCTTGATCGCACCCCAGTTTGAGTATGTAGAAATCGCTCTGGAGGGTTTGGGGATCAAATTGGCAACAAACTAATTTAAAACCGCCATTGTTAGGAAGAGAAGATATACCATAACTGTTGTAGTAATTAGGAGAAGAGGTAATGCAATTAGGAACTTGAACAACAACATCCATGGTAACAGGGTTTGCAACATAAAGAAACTTGTCCCAAGTATGATACTTCCGACAACTCCAATATTGGTTCTCATGGCGCGAAAATACTGACAAACCTTGACAAGAAGACAATATTAGTCCTGGATAGGGTTTTTTAGGGTTCAAGTGAGTGATTTCCAGTTTTCCATTCTCTTTGAACTGAAAAAAGCAAGCACCGTCGTCTGGGTTGTGCTTGGGCCAGTCCTGGATGAAGAGTCCAGGCTTTGAGTGTTGCAAGTGTGTCCGAGCAAACTGGGGACTGCGAATTGCCTCTTCCCAGGTATTGCAAACATGCCTCATAATGCCGTGAAGGGACTCAATTGAAAGCCGGCTCAGAATTCCGAAGATTATCACTTCATCGGGGAGATATGTTTTACTTCTCGAACAAGCAACAATCCTAGCCTTCTTCAGTTTCCTTTTCCCGGCCATTTCTCGACACAAAGATCCTAAACGATTTTTTTTTCTCTCTCTTGTGGGTTAACCTTTCTCGGCAGGCAGTCAAGAAAGAAAGATATAAATATTAAACAGACGGCAAGGCGGAAATATTGAAATTTTAGTAGAGAAACCCTATTCCCCTCCAATTAACGGGTTGCCTTTTCCGCCCAGTACCCTCGATATGGGTCAAGTCGAAACAGTTGGATCTAGCTTGCAAGAAAAATTGGGGTTCACTCTTAGTTCGGGTTTTGCAAAAACTTATATTAAAATCAACTTTGAACTTTGACCCAACAGTATAATTAAGTGACACGAACTGCTGCTGCCTTGCCAACATGGCAATGTCATAGGCCAACCTGGAATATCACGCACGTGTCACTTTGACATTGGCTATATATAAGCATATTCTGGAGGATAAGAACCGAACATTATTGAAAGAAGGAATTGTTGGAGGAGAGCTTAATCGGATTTGATTCAAGATAACCATGAGATTTCTAAGCCTAACCTTATACATTATTTCAAACTTGCATTCTTTTTGGGCTGATTTAATTTACATTGAAGCATTAAGCAAAATTTTGAACTAGCTATATACTACTTGGTGGCATCTATTAATCTGTGTTCCAAATCTGCTGCCAGTGCCATGTGCAGGCTTCTATTGCTGAAGAGAGGGTAAAGAAATGGCGGGAGGACACACAGAATTCAGAGAGAATAACGTAGAACAATATATAAGGCATCTCTCACTCTCAATGCAATGCTATTAAGGGCAGGGCAACTTAATTAAGTCGATCTGTTTAACATCAGCCACTGCAATCTTAATTGCGGAGTCATGTAGAAATCAGGTTAATAATCCCGAGCCAATTTTACAATTAAAAGCATATCTTCTAAATTCATAATGAAGGCACAGATTGTCTGCCCTTTTGCATTTCTGACAATTTCCTTATGATGCCATACAATTCCACCATTGCCACTCTCTCTAAGCATATTTGCATATGTTGGGTTTACATAACAACTAAAGAATTATAAAAATAACATTGAAATTGAAATAATATAAAAACATTAATCCTTTAAAATTACATTAATTCAAATAAAACTTGAAAATGCCGCCAACAAGCACAAATTGGTAGATATATAGTTTGAGTTATCATCAGAAGCTCATGATCAAACTGTAACAATCTCAAGGAAAACAAATAAATATTAGAAAAAGCATGGGGAGACAAGGGATTTGGTATGAGTACACATTTGATAATTGTAAAAACTCTCCTCCAGCTCCTCCAAGGGTCTTACTTCCCTGGTCTCCATGTTGTACCTCCGATATTTTGTTAGAATATGGTAAAGGATCACTTCTTGGTCTATCCAAGCAACTAAGAGGGGGAGACCAAATTCAAATAGCCGATAATCAACTTTGTGATAAAATCCCCAGTTTCTAAGATAAATATCCTTTGAAATAGATACATACAAACCAGTATAATCATGTTGCACTTGAGCAACATAATTATCGATGGTGCCAAACCCACGGAACGAGCTTGGATGGTTCAGTTGTAATCCAGTTGCCTTGTCAAAGGAAATTACAGAAACAGCTTCATTAGCTATATCAATCATCATACCTTGTCCACATGATCTAGAAAGTAAAGACCCATTTGGCAACCAATAAATATACTGACCAATGGGAATTACATGCATCTGATGCCAATTTGATGCAACTGGACCAGCAAAAGCAGAACCAATTTTCCTCCATGAATATGGATCATCCCCCAGCTTGAGTATGTAGAAATCGCTCTGGAGGGTTTGGGGATCAAATTGGCAACAAACTAATTTAAAACCGGCATTGATAGGAAGAGAGGATATACCATAAGTGTGGTAGTAATTAGGAGAGGTGATGCAATTAGGAACTTGAACAACAACATCCATCATAACAGGGTTTGCAACATAAAGAGGCTTGCCCCAAGTATTATAGGTCCGATCCAATAAACTGCAATATCGTTTCTTAGGGTGCGAAAATACTGACAAACCTTGACAAGAACACAATATCAGTCCAGGATAGGGTCGGTTAGGCTTCAAGTGAGTGATTTCCACTTCCCCATTGTCTTTAAACTGAAGAAAGAGAGCTCCGTCGTCTGGGTTGTGCCGGTATGGTTTGTGCTTGGGCCAGTCATGGATGAAGAGTCCAGGCTTTGAATTTGAGAGTTGCAAGTGTGCACGAGCATATTCGGGAGTGCGAATTGCGTCTGCCCATGTATTGCAAACACGCCTCATAATGCCGTGGAGGGACTCAACTGAAAGCCGGCTCAGAATTTCGAAGATTATCACTTCATCCGGGATATATGTTTTACTCCTCACGATCTTAGCCTTCTTCACTTCCCTTTTTCCGGCCATTTCTCCACCCAAAATCCTAAACGACAGTAATTTTGGGTGCAAAATTAATCAAAACAAATTCAAAAGCACCTAGTGGAGGAAATCAATCAAAAATTCGACCAATGTAAAAAAAAAGAAAATTATAATTCCATTTGCAGTGCTTATCCGTCGTCAAACAGTGGGTAATAGGTATATCTGCAAACAAAAAAACCCATTACTCATTTTCATCGAATAAGCATATAAAAAAAATCGATTTCCAAATAAATTAGTTCCTATTGTCTGACCTTTTTGGCAGATCTGCGGAGAAGTAAAGGGCCAAAAGTGCAGACATCTCAAGAAAAATATGAGCACAAGAAAATGCCCATCATTATTCACTCCTCCTAACACAATCAAAATAAAGCTCAACAGAGGAAGAATTATAACTTAATCAAAATAAAGAGCGGAAATTTTTTCTTTCTTTCTTTTCTTTTCTTGTGGTGGGTTAACCAATCTCGGCGGAAATTTTGGAATTTTAATAGAGAAACCCTATGATCCTATGTGAGCGAAAATTTGAAATTTCACCTCCAATTAACGGGTTGCCTTTTCCGCCCGATATGATTCGAGTCGAAACACTTGGATCTAGCTTGCAAGAAAATTGGGCTTCACTCTTAGTTCGAATTTTGCTAAAACTTGTATTAAAATCAACTTTGACCCAACATTAATATTATTAAGTGACACGAACTAAATTATGAATCATTGCGCGTAAGAACTTGGAAAAACTCCAATTGTAATCAGGGACGATATTACTGATTTGTGTACTATCTAGAATGATAGTATATCTATAATACCAGTTGGAACATAGAGGTGATTGTGTGTGTGTGCACGTTTTTTCAGGAATCAATATTAATTAGAAAAATTAATTTGCTTCTCCAATTTAAATGTTGTACCTAACTTTAGTTTATCCGTATTGCAGGCTTCCATTGCTGAGAGAAATGGGGAGATTGACTCCAAAGACGACAGTTAATGTGGAAAAATTAGGCAGGGAACTTTACAGTTACACATGATTACGTCCAAAAGAATAAACTGTACCAAATTTTTAGCCCGATGGGATATTATAAATTGAATGAAGAAACAGAGGATTCGTTTTTTTTAATTGCCCAATGGAAGCGATAAAAGGGATGTTTAAGCTAGAATTTCTAACTGCGTAGGAACAATACCACACTAAATAGTAGATTATGAAAAAATGAAAGAGAGTGGGAAGGCTATTTGGTAACGGGATTGAATGGAGGGGAAGAAAAGTGAAGAAATTTAGGTTAGCCTTTGGTTAAATAAATAAATTATAATTAGAGCTTAGGCCTTTAATTCATCAAATTAATCGTTGAGCAATAGACCCAAAATCAATTGGGTATATCTAAGCATAATATAGCCATTTTTTTTATATGGTACTGTATCGTTTTTGATGTTTGACATATATGCCAAAAAAAAAAAACATAACTCCCTCTCTGTTCAAAATGGAGAATAATGCAACAGAGCACCTACTCTCCTCCAACCAAGAAGACCAGCCACACCCACCACCAGCAGCCTCCTCCTCCGCCACTTTCACTGCCGGTTCTGAAGACATCCCTTCTTTCAATAGCGTCGCCCACTTCTTCAAAGAATGCTTTGCCGAATCCAAGAAGCTATGGTACCTAGCCGGTCCTGCCATCTTCACCTCCATCTGCAACTACTCCCTAGGTGCCATCACTCAAGTCCTTTCCGGCCATGTTGACACTCTTGCCCTCGCTGCCGTCGCTGTCGAAAACTCAGTCATCGCCGGCTTCTCCTTCGGTGTCATGGTATCATTTGTTTTGAGATTTTTTTTTTTTTCTCTCTTAGTACTCCCTTTCTTCCTATTTAATTGTCCATTTTTGGTCAAACAACTTCAAATTTGACATTTTTTCTTATAAAAAATATATAAACCAAAATAAAATTTTAAAATAATACTCGTAAACTTTGAAACACATAAGCTTAATTTTCAAAGTATATTTTTTGAAATTTTAGTTCTACAAAATTTTTTCTTTTAGCTAATGGTCAAAGTTGAAATTATTTAACTAAAAAGGGACAATTAAATATGAATAAAAGGGAGTAATTTTCAACATTAAACTAAAAAGTTGATGATGATATAATCTTGTATAATATTAATTTAATCAGCTTGGCATGGGAAGCGCGCTGGAAACTTTCTGCGGCCAAGCGTTTGGAGCAGGGCAAATAAACATGCTTGGAATTTACATGCAAAGATCATGGATCATTCTCAACGCAACAGCTTTGATCCTTATGTTTTTATACATATTTGCAGAACAACTTTTGAAGCTGATAGGGCAAACGGAGGAAATATCAAAGGCGGCGGGGACGTTTGCAATATGGATGATACCACAGTTATTCGCTTACGCCATGAATTTCCCTATGGCCAAGTTTTTGCAGTCACAGAGCAAGGTCATGGTCATGGCCATGATTGCAGGTTCGGCCTTGGTTGTGCACACCATTTTCAGCTGGCTCTTGATGCTCAAACTGGGTTGGGGCCTGGTTGGTGCAGCCGTCGTGTTGAATTCGTCGTGGGTTTTCATAGATGCTGCTCAGTTCTTGTATATTGTGAGTGGGAGATTTGGGGAAACTTGGACCGGATTTTCATGGCTGGCTTTTCAGAACTTGTGGGGATTTGTTAGGTTATCTCTTGCTTCAGCCGTGATGCTCTGGTGAGAGAATTAATTAACGTCTGAGAAATTGATAATTAGATCTACACACGTAACTAATTATTAATAATTCAATTTTCAACTACTCTAGCTACCACTCTACATATTTTGACTCTTTTCAATATTTACAGGTGATCATTTACAATATAAAACCTTATCTAAATTAATTTGTTATATAAGTACCCAATTTTCAATTTTAGATAAGATAGTAGTAGTATTTTTCTAAAATTTTGCATTTGAATGGAAAATGTTGTGGATGCGCAGTTTGGAGATATGGTACTTTATGGCGTTAGTGCTGTTTGCAGGATATTTAAAGAATGCACAAGTTTCTGTAGATGCCTTGTCCATATGGTAAGAGCTTCAAACCCCTAATTAACTCATCACTGGTTTCTTGTCAACGATGGAAAATGATTGGCTAATTAGCCTTATTGCTTGATGAACTATGGGGTTAAAGACATTTTTTCCCCTAAACTAAAATGAGAACGTCCCTTGAACTTCTCAAATTGAGGACAATTTGTCCCATCAGTTATGGGTAAAATGTCTTGAACTAGGAATGTTTAGAAGGTTAATTGCTTTGAATTTGGAAATTCATGAGACAAGTTATCGTAATTTGAAGTTTAAGGGCGAAATGTCTTTGACGCAATAGTTCATGGGCAAAAAAGCTAATAAGCCAAAAATGATTTAGTCAAATAACGGTATATAGTAGTGTCATAACTCCATGAGCGTTTCATTTTGTGCCTCATATCGCAGCTGCAACATTTTGGGGTGGACGACAATGATAGCTCTCGGAATTAATATTGCTGTAAGGTACGTCGACAACTTTTAATTAAGGAAAACCATTGAGAACAAAAAAAATTATTAGAAACAATTTTTGGAATATATATATTAATATGTCATTTCTAATCAGTGTAAAAAATTTTACAGTGTGAGAGTGTCGAATGAATTGGGAGCTGCACATCCCAGAAAAGCAAAACTTGCATTAGTAGTTGCTGTGATATCATCGTTCATGATCGCCCTTACCATTGCAGCTGTTCTGGTTATCTGTCGAGACAAATATCCAGCCCTATTTTCTACCAACAAGGAAGTTAAAGAAGTTGTCAAAGAGCTGACTCCATTGTTGGCCTTTAGCATTACCCTTAACAATGTTCAGCCCGTTCTCTCAGGTAATATATATATATATATATATATATATATGTACTAGTAATGACACGTGCGTTGCATGTATGTTATTAATCTATAAAATATATCGGAAATATTAAAATAATGTAAATATTATAATTTGTAATTGATATATAAGATGAATAATTAATTTTTATAAATTATATATAATAAAAAATTCAATTTCAAATGAAATAAGTATATAATAAATAATGCTTATATAGTCTATGAAAACAAAGTCACATTCAAATATTTCTCTACTGTAACAATACTTTTAAAATTCAACAAAGTTTGTCTCTGTCATCAAGTGCGAATAAGTTGGCCTCTTTTCTGGTAACTTTTCCGTTTGATTTTCCAAACATTTTAAACATAGTATAATTAAGTGTTGCCAATAAGTATATTTCTTTGTAAAATTTTGAAATTTGGTTATTTGTATTTTGGGTTAACTTGATTACGATTTACAAACTTCTTTTTTTCTTTTTTCCATTTACTCAATGAGTGATGACATTAACAAAAAAAAGTTCTTACTTAAAAGATAATAATTTTTCTTATTTAAAGTTACCAATAAGCAATAGAGGTTATAAAAAATGTTATAATATCATCGACAAATTCAGTAAACTTACTTTTTTAGAAATTTTAGCAACAATTCAATAATGAAAGTTACCCAATATATTTTCATATAAGATTACTAAAAATGCTACTCAAATTGTCAAAGATGTTAAATTTCTATCAATAATTTCAATAACCCTTAGTAATGTTAGTAACATTTAATCAACAAAAAGATTACCAATCTTCATATATATATATATATATATATATATATATAAGGTTACTAAAAAAAGCTATACAAATTATAAAAAAATGTTATATTCTTATCGATACATTCATAAGTAACTTTAGATCCTTACAAATATTAGTATTCTTTTATCAATAATAAATATAACAAATTTTGTCATCTTAAATTACCAAAAATAATATATATTAAGGTTATCATCACCAATTTCAGTAAACTTACATTCTTAGTAAATTTAATAATCTTTCATCAAATAATACGAAGAATGTTTCCGGTTATCTTTTATTAAAAAAAGTAATGCTTATCAAAAAAAGTTGAGGTGACAAATTTTTTTTATCAAAGGTTACCAAAACATATCTATAGAAGTTATGATAAAAAAAACCAATGAACAAAAAGATTGAGATGTTATTTACTAATTTTGTCACTTTTACACACCAACTTTTTTTATCTATGATTACTAAAATTATATATAGATTATTAAAAAGTTAGTAATCTTTCATCAAATATTGAAGAATGTTTCCAGTTATTCTTTATTAAAAAAAATAGTGGTTATCAAAAAAGTTGAGGTAACAAATTTTTTAACAAAGGTTAATCATCTATAGAGGTTATAATAAAAAAAATAGTAAACAAAAAGATTGAGATGCTATTAACTTGACACACCATTTCTTTTTACCTATGATTACTAAAAACTATAGAGATTATTTAAAAAATTAAAAATTCTGTAAACAAAAAGATTGAGATGTTATAACTAATTTTGTCACTTTACATCAGTTACTAATTTTTTTATTTTATTTAAGACTACTAAAAAACTATAGAGATTAATAAAAAATTAAGATGATATCAACAAATTTAATAATATAAACCTTATGGCTGTAGTAATTTTAGTAGTCTTTCGTCAATAATGACAGGGTCCAGTTTTCATATCTAAAATTAGTAAAAATGCTGCAATATATATATATATATATATATATATATATATATAAGCTATGGTCCTAAAAAAACTATATAAAGGTTATCAAGAGAGTATGATGCTATCAACAAATTCAACAACCTTACATACCTGACAATTCTTTTATCTAACCTTACTAAAGAGTTGCAATGGTTATCTAAAAGATATATTATTATCACTAATTCAATACACTTATATTTTTAGTAATACTGATTAACAATTTTTTATCTAAGGTTACAGAAAAAAGGTAATAAAAATGATAAAAAATGTCATAGTGCTATCAAGAAATAAAGGTTTGTAATCCCTTTATGTTAATCATAGTTTTATCAAGAAACAAAGGTTTATATAATCCCTTTATGTTAACATCTTATATTATTGGGAATACCAATTTTCTTCAATTCAATTGAAAATAAAAACTGTAAACAATTAAAGCTATGAATGAGTATTGAAACCACAAACAAATCACCCAAATAAATATGGAGATGATATGAATATGGAGATGATCGCCATGGTGGAGCTTGCGATGTGGTTTGAATTCTGATATTCCATTTGAAGATATGAAGTGGCTTGAAAGATGCATTGTTGGTAGACTAAATCCTTATATTTCTGTCGACTATGTCAGAGATACAGTGTCAGGGCTCAAGTTGAATGCAATAGTGATTCCTCTAAGTAATGTTAGAGTTTTGTTACAATTCCAGAAGGAGGAGGAAATGCAATCCTTTCTAACTAATCCAGGAGAGTTAATGGAGATTTGTTCCTCTAAATTTCATCTTTGAGACGATAGTGGAGAAGAGAGAATAAGTCAGGTATAGATGAAAGTGGAAGGGGTCCCTTTGTTCTTATGACATCCGAAGTTCTTCCAAGAAATTGCAAGCAGTTGGGGCAAACTCATTAAAGTTGCTGATGTTACTTTAGAAAGATCAACAATGGTCGTGAACTTAACACTAATAATCTACAATATTACCAGCTATGCGACTTACCACAACTTT
>AWWV01010574.1:0-35650 GCA_001974805.1 Corchorus capsularis | reverse complement strand
TATAGTAATTTAGAGTTAGAACCAGGAATGGGAGGGAAAACTTCACGAATTGATATACAAAATTTTAAAAAAATTAAATATATACATAAGTGGCCGATGTTGACATGATACCTGTTTAAATTTATATCAATACACATAGTTTTTGGGTCTTTTGAGGCTCGGTTTAGGGGTGGGTTTTGCCATTAACTTGGCTGAGTTCACTGGGTTTTAAGGCAGTCAATGGTGTTTGTCATTTACTTAGGCTTTTTCATTGGTTTATGATGATGTTGGTGTTTAAATGATTCTGTTTGCATGTTGGTTGATGTTTAATATATACCTTTTTTTTTGTTTAATGCAGATTGGTTTCCTGAGATAGACACAAGGAGTAATCATGTTAATTGGACTGTTTATGAGATAGTTGTTCATTATGGTGGAGTGTTAGCAGACAACCCTTGTTTAGAATATGTGAATAGGAAGACTCGACTATTTGATTGGTATAATCTAGAGAAGCTTTGTCTGTGGTCTGTGGTGTCATTAGTTGCTTCATGTGGGTATAACGTAAATTCAATTAAGAAGCTAAGGTTTTGTAGAGTTGGAGGGTTTAAAGTTACTGTTTGATGATGATAGTTTGAGTTCACTGTGTAAACACTTGGAAGAGGACAAGTTAGTGAATGTTTATGTTGAGCATGGTGGGATAGGTGAACCTGGAATCACAGGTGGTGAAGTTCCACTTCTAGCTGGTTATAGTGAGCCTGCTGGTGATCATGTTGATTTGGTATCTAGTGGTGATGAAAATGTTGATCATAGTTCAAGTGAGGAAGACGAGGCAAGGGTTTTGGAAGAGAATGAAGAAGAGGAAGAGAATATTGTGGATGTTAATGTGGACTTTGACAGTGATGGTGGAGGTATAGGAGCAGATCCAGAGCTTGTCAATTCAAGGATGATTGTTCATAGGAGGTTAGAGCAGGAAGAGAGGTTAAAAAAAGAGATGGAGGAGCTTGATGTTGAAGAGCTTGTTTCAATTCCTGTGGAGCAAAGGCAGAAAAAGAAACAGAAGAAGAAGAAGCATGTTGGTGGGTCTAGTGGGACTTCAACTGCTGGGCCAAGTGGTGGAGGCCCAACTGGTGTAGGCCAGAATGCAGCTGGCCCAAATCAGAATGCTCAAACTAACATAGATGGGGCAGAGAGTCCATATTTTGACTCAGATCAGCCCAACAGTTTCATTAAAACTAACAGTGAAGATTCAGAAGCAGATGATGCTCAAAGATGCATCTCAAGAGGCCTAAATTTCAGGCCTGATGGATCTGTACCAGAGTTCTTTAAAGAACAAATTTTCACTGGGCCAACTCAATTCAAAGCAACTTTAAAGGAATATAGTTTGGGAAAGCAGAAGGCATTTTATTACAAGAAGAATGACAAGCAAAGAGTGGGGGCTCATTGTTCTACTGATTGAGCTAAAATTATGCATGTTTTTATAGCTATTTTTATATACTTTTAACTACTTTTATATGTATTTTTACCCTATTTTGTTAGTATTTGTGTTTTTAGGTCTTGAAGATAAGAAAAGTGAAAACTTATTGTTTCTCACTCTTTTTGGAGCTATTTTGGTGACTTTTTACTCAAATATGGACTTAGCTATTTGGAATGAAGGTTTGAAGATTCGATGTTCGTGTTTGAAGATTATTTGAAGATAATTTGAAGATTTGAAGACAATTGAAGAATTATTTCAAGAAGTAAGAATTGAAGATTTGGAGCTTATTTGCAAAGGATTGAAGCCAAGCCCAGAAGAAGCCCTGAAGTTGAGGATTTTTGGATTATTTATATGGGAATATACTCAGCCCATATAAACCTATAATTGGAGTTAAAATCCCAATTTGTAGGCCTAATATCCAAAAGAATATCCAAATCCCGCAATAATCCCGCAGATTTGCGATATAAGCCCGGTTTCAGCGCAGTCTTCGTAGAAAGGCCATAACATTCTGCTCAGATGTCCGTTTTAAGCCCGTGAGTAGCCGTTGGAAAGCTAACTCCGAGATCTACAACATTCTTTTGAAGTGCAAAACCCAGATCTTCCATCTTCAAGCCCGAATTCGACGTCTAAGTTACTGCTAGATTCCAGAAAATTCCAGAATCCTATTTTGACTTGGATTCTACTCTATGAAGGCTCTGACATCTGAAGATTACTCTAAGCCTAGAACGTCCTAGCCTCTTCCTAAGTCTAATAGGAGTCTTTAGGTTATTCTTCCACTATAAATAGCCACCTCCTGTAACACAAATCACACATATACAATATACACAATTCTCTTTCATCTTTTTCTTAGAAACTATTCTAGTTTTTCTCTAGTTTTAGGTCAAGGGTGCCGCACCCCTCTCTTTGCATAGAGAGGGGCGGCAACCCTAGGAGATTTCAAGAAGAGGATTTTGCCTTCAAGTTTTGTAAGTTTTCTTAAGCCTCTCATGGATTTATCCATGAGTAGCTAAACCCTTGATACTTCTAATCCTTTGGTGAATTCGATCAATTGATTATGGTGAGATTTCTATACTTATAATTTTGTGTTAAGTTCTTGATGATAGTAGGCAAAACTCTGTTTTATTTTATGATCTTGATAGTTATTGATTTGGATGGCCACTGATGAAGTAATTGGATAGATCTATGGCTAGATCAAGCTTAGAATTAATCACTCAAGTTTGATTGTATGTAGCAAATTAGATTTGTTTAATCGCTGCTTAATGGGTATTTGTCTATCGGAGGGCGAGAAATTTCTCTTCGTATGGTTCTACTTTGTAGGCATGTGTGTAAAATTAATTATTCTTAATGCTTTGTTCTCAAGCGATCTTTAAGCCCTAAGAAAGTAATCGATTGCTGAAGGAATAAAAGGGATAACTGTAGCTTTAATCGGCCTCTTATCTAATATACATGTTGGGAAACCTATACCAGTTGTCAGCCAAGAATAAGATGTTTAATTCACCTTTTAAATCAATGATCCATAGTTAATCTGATTGATTCATACCATCGGAGAAGAAGTATGCTTTTTAATTATTGTTTGCTTTATAATTGCCATAGATTTAGATTTAGATTTAGATTTAATTTACTTTGCTTAGTTTTTAGTTTAATTGCTTTCTTTTTAATTGATAATTTTAAATCCCCTGTTTTCTGTTTTAGAACTAAGATTTGTTCTTGGGAATAAAAGTTCTTCACCTTTCTCTGTGGGATCGACCCCTGCTTACTCTATCTACTTTAGTTAGGTTTTGTGGGGATTATTTTATGATTGTTGATGACACGATCATCTACTAATGGGTGTGACTGGGAGATTATGGCTTCATATCACTGTGGTGATGGGAGTTTCAGAGTGAAGACATACAATGATAATCATACCTGCAATGAAGCAAAGAGGAATAAAAGACTTACTGCCAAGGTGGTGGCTGAGAAGTTGGGTGATGATATATCCGAGATGCCAACTATCAGAGCAAAACAGATTAGGGTGTTGGTGAAGAAGAGATTTGGCATTCGTATAGATTTCTCCAAAACAAGAAAGGCAAAATTGATGGTGATAAAAAGGATTCATATGCAATATCTTCAAGAATACAAGATGCTAAGAGCATATGCAGCTGAGTTGATTAGCACAAATCCTGGTACAACAGTCAATCTGGAGGTCGATAGGTCAGTGATTGATAAATTTGTCTTTAATATAATGTATCTATGTTTTGGGGCTCTGAAGGAAAACTTCAAACAAGGGTGCAAGATAATGATTGGTTTAGATGGATGTTTCCTCAAAGGTTTAGTTAAAGGTCAATTGTTGGTTGCTGTTGGAAGAGATGAGAACAATCAAATGTTCCCCCTTGCTTGGGCAGTAATAACTGGAAAGGAGAATGGAAGCAATTGGAACTGGTTTGTCCATTTGCTAATGGAAGATTTTGTTATTGTTGATGGATTATGGTGGACTTTCATTTCTGATATGGATAAGGTAACTTACTAAAAAGTTTCAGTTTTAGTTTTTTTTTTGTTGTGTTTTTTAGTCTGATATGGATAAGTTCATTAATGCATTATTTGTAATATGCCTTGTAGGGTTTATTGAAAGCTGTCTCAGAGAACATGCCATATGTGGAGGCCAGAAGATGTGCACGCCATATTTATGCAAGATTTGGTAAGACTTATAACAAAGATGAACTTAAGATGCAATTCCGGAAGTGTGCAAAAATTACAAACTTGGCTGAGTTTAACATTGAGATGGAAGTGATGAAACAGATGGATCCTAATGCACATGAACATTTGGTCACTAATTGGGATCCAAGCTATTGGTCCCTTGCATATGCATCTGATATTTCCAAATGTGATGTAATAGATAATAACATGTGTGAGTGCTTTAATGGGGTAATTTTAGAAGCTAGACATAAGCCTATCATTTCTATGTTGGAAGATATTAGGGTTTATGTGATGACGAGGATTGTCAGAAACAAAAAAACTGCAGATAAGTAGAAAGCTAATTGTGGTCATAGAATCATTGCTAAGAAAGAGAAAAATAGGACTAGATCTCGAAAATGGGAAGTGGAATGGAATGGAGCTGATGAGCATAAAGTTTATATTACTAATGTAGAGATGGGAACTAGGCATTCATATGCAGTAAACCTTAGGAACAGAACATGTTCTTGCAGGGGTTATAATGTTAGTGGCATCCCATGCCATCATGCTATAGCTGCCATTGTTTATGATGGCAATGATCCTCTTGACTATGTTGACCCTTGCTATAGCAAAGAGCTTTATTTGAAGGCCTATGAACATTTATTAAAAGCTATCAAGGGACAAGAGTTCTGGCCTAATGAAGGTGAGGAAGTTATGCCTCCATCAGTTAAGATTGCCAGGGGAAGGAGACAAACAGAAAGGAGAAGAGAGGAAATGGAAGGTCCTAAGGGGAATGGAATGCCTAAAATTGGGAGAAAATTGAAGGCTAATGGTTAGGGAACTTTACCCCATCAGTGGTTTTTTTCTAGGGACACAACTTGGGGAAGTCGTGGACTCCGCATGTAGGGGTGGGGAAGCCTCCTTGAGCTGTGAAGGAGTCGGTAAGAGGGATATCGATCACAACTCTTTCGGTTCTTAGCATTTTGTATGTCGCTTCTATAATCCACTTATCGTTTAATTCATGGGCCTCTTTCAACCAACAATACAGATTCGCAGCTTTGATTGTAGGATGAAGACCACGACCACCAGTGAGTGGATTGACAATTGTATCGACTAGATTTGATGAAACCATGCGACATAATTTCGAAAAATCAATCTGCGGTTTGTTCAAATAAAATAATTAAACTCTTAATCAAGGTTGAAGGTGAAAATCAACAATAATCAAGGAAAAAATCCACTATTCATTTTTGGTTGTCTTGGACCTAATAAAGCAATATGTTTCGGGAATACTGTATTGCAATGCTTATCTATCTTAATTATAAATAATAGAAATCACACTCAAGGTGGGAGTGAGAAGTGGCTAAGTGTCTTTTAGACGCTTGGCCTTTTATTTTTTGACACATGACCCCTAAATGGTTTATTTAACGGTTATCTCTTAGGATTTTTTTTGGTTAACATCTCTTAGGATTTTTAATGTTATTCTATTTAGTCCTTTTATAGTAACTTTTATTTTACATAATTTAGCCCTTCAAATTGTTTCCCCTTATACATGCTATTCATACAATTTAATTCTTCAACGTTATTTCTTTTATCTTCTTAATATCTTTTTCACTCATTAATAGTCTTTAAATATAATAGAAAATACTTGGTGTTGCAGCGAAGCATGACAGATGATGCAATATGAGTGAAGTATTGGCAAATCCATAACAAATGGGTTATTTGTCAAATAGTCCTCAGACATTTTATTCTATTTAGTCCACCTATTATTTCGTTTACACGATTTAGTCCTTTAACTTTATTCCTTTCAAAAAAGCCCTCAAATCTATGCAATTTAGTTCCTCAAATATTTTATTCAATACAATTTAATCCTTTAACTCCATTCTTCTTATTTTTAAACTATTTTTATTTTACTTATTAATACATTTTACCCATATGGTGGGTATGAGATTCCCATCCACATTTCAACACTAGTGGGTATGTGGCCATGACCATATTCCCTATGAGAATTTTTTTTTTTTTTTGCAACCAAACATGAGTAAAAGATATTCCCATACCAACATTCCCATCAATTAAACACAACCTTAGGAGATTGCAGAAGGATTTTTAGAGGGTCAAAAATCTCACTTCAAAATCCATATAAAATGGTGTCTTTTTAAAAATCCTCTTTTTAACTCCTAAAATGGAATTTGTCCACACTATTGTTGAGGTATGTCCATTTGTATGATCAGAAGAATAATAACACTAAAATCTAAAACCCAAAAGAAAAAAAAAAAACAAAAAAGAATCAATCAAACCCAATACCCAAAATCCAGACCTAAAAACAAACCTAAAACCCCAAAACCCAAACTTAAAATCAAACCTAAAACCCTAAATCAATTAAAGAAATCAACCCAAAACAGAATTTTAAACAGGAACAAGAAAAAAAAACAAATGAAAGGAAAACTTACAGCCAGCAATCTTTTATTCTTGGAGCTTGTGAAAATTCCAACAATCCTTTGTTCTTGGAGCTTGTGAAATCCAAGAATTTGATATTGCTCGAGAAAAGAAGAGAAATGTAGGGGAGAGGAATGCTAAGCAACTTTATTCTTTCCTTTTATCTTTGTTCAAAAGCATATATTGGCTGAGTTTTAGGGTACGCGACTAAATTTCCATATAATTTATTGTTTTAGGCATAGTTTTTGACTGTGAACCGAAGAGGTCTCTGGTTTGTTGAGTGCATCAAACCGCGGTTTTTCGGAACCACTCCAAAACTAGTTAAACCGAATCAGGAAACCGAAAAAATGATGAATGTCCAGTTTTATCTTTTTTTTTCGATGAAATTGAAAATTTCAATTTGAAATAATTAAATAATTTAAAAGTTGGTATCAATATAAATTTAAAACTAGAAAATGTAGGCTTGTTTGGTATTTTTGTTGTTTATGTTTTTTTTGTTGCCTTTTTTATAATATTGAAAACAGACTCGTAAAAACGCATTTGGTGAAGTGTTTTTGTTTTTAAAATTTTTGGAAACAGGGCGCGTGTTTTCAAAATTTATGAAAACACAATTTTGATGTCAAATTTGAGAGTGTTAAATATGTTTTCGCAATTTTGATGGTAAATATGTTAAATTCCGATGTCAAAATTTATGAAAACACAATTTTGATGTTAAAATATCTTGAACATGACTTCAACCTTTAATAAGCTCCAAGCTTGTACAATTGAGAGTATGCAATTAAAGAGTGCTAAAAATGAGTATAAACTCAGAAAGCTCCCCTTTAATATATGCATATATACAATTTTTAAGAAAATTTTGCAGGAACTCCTAAAATATTGATATCCCAAATTCAAGCTATACACACAAAGCAATATATCTGTTGCTTTCTCAACAAATCTTTAGAGCCTCTGAAATCTTTTCCTTTTCAGCTTCAAACGGACTCTCTTCTTTTCTATCTTATTTTTTATTTCCAAATCTATATAATATGAAACATCATAATCTTTCGAGTTTTTGATCAAGATTTTAATAGTATATATTTGAAACCTTTGATAGCTTTTGGTAGATTTTTTATTCAGGTTTGCCTTTCAAGCTTCCATTCACGGTTCTCTTGCCTTTTTTCACCTACTTCATTCTTCTACCTGAGTCGATTTTACTCTCTTTCTTTCTACTTTCTATCGATGCCTATTTACATAATCTAAGATCACAAGAATATATCGTCAGCAAAGCAAAGCCCATAATGGACCAAAGTATTCTATGTCTGATCAACAACATCACTAAAATATTCATAAAACCGTCCTCAAAACCCAAAATACTGTCTCCTGATCATGACCGTACACACTGCAGAAACATCCCCGATATCCCTAGAACCGTATGGGTATCCATTATCGACCCAAACGCAACGGACTCTTCCAATGACGAATAAGCTGACTTCTTTGGCCGCTAGAGAGTGAAACACTACATCAACGAAATCAACGTCGAGACCACTGTCAAAACTACTGACGCTACCACCTATGGCTGTAAATGAGCCGAGTCGAGTCAAGTTTTGGAAAGCTCGAGCTCGACTCGTTACGAACTCGAGCAAGCTCGAGCTTGACTCGATAAGCTCGTCAGCATATAAAATTTTTTCAATTTTCAATAATAATAAACATTTCAATAACATTTTAATAATAAAATATCAATAATTTAATAAGATATTATTGTAATTTAGATATCAACATATATATATATATGTATATATTATTAAAAATATTATTAAAAATATTATTAAAATATATAGGTGCTCCTTTAGACTCGTGAGCCGCTCGAGTCAAGTATTTGAAAGCTCAAGCTCGACTCATTAATTACTCGAGCAGCTCGAGCTCGGCTCGTGAAAAATCGAGTCGAACTCGAGTATTCTTCGAGTCGAACACAAGTAGCTCATGAGCAGCTCAACTCATTTACAGCCCTTACCACCACCATTTCAACAACAACTGCAAGAGGACAGTCATCGCCGCTGATGTCACCACGGCCTATCGTAGACCGCTCAAGCTATCTTCATCCAACGGTAATGGTAGGAAGTTTAGAGGAATACGTCAAAGATCTTGAGGGAGATGGGCGACGGAGATTCGAAATCCTGCTCGACGTGTACGGTTGTAGACCTCTTATCATTTGATTCATGGATCTCTTTCAACCAACAATAAAAATTCACATCTTTAATTGTAGGACGAAGACCACGACCACCCATGAGTGGATTGACAATTACATCGACTAGATTTGATGAAACCATGCAACATAATTTCAAAAAATCCATTTGCAGTTTGTTCAAATCATTTAGTTACACTCTTAATTAAGGTTAAAGGTGAAAATCAACAATAATCAAGGAAAAAATCCACTATTCATTTTTGGTTGTCTTGGAGCTAATAAAGCAAAGTGTTTTGAGAATACTATATAGCAATGCACATCTATACTTATATCTTAACTTTTATTTATATTTATATCTAATTCTAAAGATATAAAAGTAATCCCCCATGATTACTTTTCATGAGGGATGACAAGTGGGCCTTTTTGATTGGATAGTTTTCTTTTTTTCTTTTTTTAATTTCATGGTTTCTTGGATAAATGTTCAAATTGGTCATTAATGTTTACACAAATCTCAAATAAGGACCTAACCATTTAATTTGGTTAATCAAGCACTTGATTATATGCAATTTAGTCCTTCAACTTTATTTCTTATATATTTGTTATTTTTCTACTTATTAATATTAAATAAATATATGATATGAAATCTGTTATAAGTCCATTTTAACCGTATTACAAAGTTTAAGAAAAGTAGTTAAAACTCTAATTTCTATAAAATTTTATTTCCTCCTTCCAATTTTGCCCCTCTTCTCTCTCCCCTCACTAAGTCTCTCTCCTCCTACTTACTCCGTCATAGTTAATAGATGAATTACATTCCAACTAAATTTTTACTAACACTAACAAGGATAATTTAGATAACTTAGGTAAAAATTGCATTTTTGTTTTAAAAAGGGACTTATAATTTGGGACAAAAAGAGTTTCTAGAAGGGGATTTATAATATGTGTCAGTGGGAGTATTTATTAGTCTAATAAAATTTGGACTTTAATCTTGAAACAATAAAGTACAGACTCAAGTTGGACTTTAATTTTGAACACAAATATCACATATAATTGTTTTTTTTCGGTACAAAAGACAGATATGCAGAGATTATATTCTCACAGTCGGAGGACCCGAGATATCTTTGTCTAGCAACGGAACTAATATTGTTGGTGGCTCATCCAAAAGAGTAGTACCCAACGTAGTCGTTTGTGCCAAATTTGCCAAATAGTCAGCACATTTGTTTTTTTTTCTAGTATATATGACAAACTTCATAGTCCAACCCTCCGCAATCAACGCCATTACATCTGCAACAAGCACTGAGCAAGGATGAGAATCAGGCACCCCATTCTTCACCATATGAACAATCATTGAAGCATCCAATTCGACCACCAAAGGCCAAAGTCTTCGTTGCTTTGCAAGCAAGAGACCCTCACGGAGTCCCCATAACTCCGCTACTAGACTATCCAAAGTCCCAATATTAACAAGAAAACCTGCCAACCATTCTCCATCAGAACCCCGAATTAAACCTCCTGTCGAAGCCGAAATAGAGGGATGCTTTTAAAGCTCCATCAATATTGAGTAAATACATGCCAGCCATCGGAGGAACCCACTTGACAAGTTTACTCCGTGGAACACCAGCTGACTAAGGCCTTAAGACTAAGCTTACTTCCCGAGCAAGTTTCCTTGCCATAAACCACACCTTCGACAGCTTATCTACTTGCTGTTGGAAAATCAAGGCATTCCGACTCTTCCAAATAAGCCACAAAGTCATAGCAAATTGAGCAGACCAGTTAACTAAATCACAAACCTGCGTTGAGCACCTTAAATTCTCCAACAGCCAATCCCGCAGGTTGAGAGAAAAGAAATTAGAGATGTACAGGCCAACACCACTCCAACAACTCCAAACATCCCTTGCGAACACACAATCCCGAAACAAATGAATTGAAGTTTCATCCATAGACAAGCAACAAGGACATAAAGCATTATCTCCAAGATTCTTTTTAACTCACATCACATTGGTATTAATTTTATCAAAATATAACAACCAAAGAAACATACGTACTAGCTCAATTGAAGGCACTCTCTAAAGCCAAGAAAAATTTGTTCCAACCAAACTTATAGTTCTTCCTTCTGCTAGAAGCCTATAAGCCGACCTGGCTGAAAAAATACCTTAGCTTTCTCCTGCCCAAAACTTAGAATCTCGTCTATTCCTCGACTTGGAAATAGGAACTGCACAAATATGTTTAATTTTAGGCCAAGGAAGCACATGTTGGAGTTCATTTAGTCGCCATTCTCCGTCAAGATTAATGAAGTCTGCCACAAGCACCGAAGTATCAACTCCATCTACTAGCGCAGACTGTAACAAAGGCTCATTACCCACCCATATATCAAGCCAAAAGTTGACATAAGTTTCGTCACCAATCAGCCACCTTCGCCCAAGCTTAATAACATCTCGACACTTCAAAACCCCTCTCCAAAAACTGGAAGTATTCGGCTTAGGCTCAACATACTCAAAACTAGCATCTCGCGAGTACTTGGTTCTCAACAAATTGCAAGCTAAAGACTGACTACCAGTTTCAACTTGCATTCCAATTTTAGACAAAAGAGCTAAGTTAGACTCTCTAATGGTACACACATCAAGACCTCATTTCACTTTCGGCAGACTAACCTGCCTCCAATTAACTAGATGTCGATGGGAACTGTTTTCATCACCACCCCAAATAAAATTTCTCGTGATTTTATCAAGTCGATTACAAACGCTCATCGGTAGTAATGTTGTTTGCATTGAATAAACAGGTATAGCATTCAACACCGATTGAGCTAAGGCCCGTCTCCCAGCCCGAGAAAGAACATTCCTCTTCCAACCTGTGAGCCTACATCGAACCTTTTCTACCACATGCATATAAGCCTCTTTGGAAGCCCTTCCATGTAAAACAGGAACCCCTAAGTAACGCCCCAAATCCCGAGTCAATGGAATACCACGCACAAGGCTTAACCTCGAAGCCAATGGAGGAGCAACATTTGGAGAAATAAACAACTTTTGACTTCGGTAAACTTAAAGCAAGGCCCGAGTCAATGGAATATCAAATATAATTGTTAATGTCTTCATTATTAGTTGTTCAAGTATATTAGGTGTTAATATATCAATCTTACTTGCATCAAATCAGCTCCGAAAAGACCGCGCAGCGGGACTTTTCGCTACAAGAAAAGCGGAAAAAGGCGACATAATAATGGTGGCGCTTCCTTGGACACGCCACTAAAATATATGTATTAGTGGCACTTCATTAAATAATGTCGATGATGCTGTTTATTTAAACTGGGATCAATTTGTTGTGACATTCCCTGGCGCTTATAGTGCCGGAAAATTAAAACTTCTCATCGAGACTTTTTTTCCCTTTGCGTGGCTATTAATAACGTTTATTTTTGGACACTTAAAACGGCATGGCCCATGAATTCTGGTAATGAAAAAAAATTCTTTTATTCAATTTTGTTATTTGGTTTGGTTTTGGACCTTAAGATCAAATTGGTTTTATTGTTGTTGTTCATAATTCCAGAGGCAAAGGTTAGATACCGATAGAAACGAAATAATTAAAAGTAATTAAGAGTTACTTTTTTCTTTTTCAAATTTGATTATGAGGGTCAATTTCTTGATGCATTGAGATGATAAAGGAATTAGATTGAGTTTACTTTCACTTTAGTAAAAGTGAATTTCTCTGGTAGCTATCTTTGCTGTGGTTTTTTCTTTTCTTTTTTTATCTTTCTGGTTCATAATCCTTCACGAATTATAGTATTCTTAAGTAATGAATATTGCTGCAGGACATGTCCCAGCAAACACCACAGCAGGAATTGGTCGCAAGAGACTTGCATGGTTTTCAATGGCAGTTTCGACATATCTGTATAGTACGTTAATCTTTCTTTGACCAATCTATATACAATTCCATGATGATTTAAAATTATCAAATTCTTGCTCTAAATTATATGAAACAGAACTTCCTTCTGCCTCAATGCTTCTTTACAAAAAGATTCCTTTCTAAATTAATTTCATATAGAATTTTCCTTATGGATTGTGTTTGTATCATCATTGTTTTATTTTTTGTTTCTGCAGCAAAGTTCTTTAGAAGCGTTGGAGAGGCATTGAGGCAACAACTAAATAAAGTTTGATTAGGTGGTTGTAATTCTTAAATCTACAGTTAAATCAAACAATATGGTTAGATCATGAGTTTGATTATTTGGTAACAAATTGAGAATGCTTAGTTACAACTCAATGGGACGAGTTTACCAATGACCGATTTATTTGCTTGTTGTTTGGTTTTACTTTGTAAGCATGTGTGAAAAACTAATAATTTGATTGTTTTTAATGCTTTGTTCTTAAGGAATCTTTAAGCCCTAGAACGGTAATCGATTGCTGAAGGAATAAAAGGGATAATTTAGTTTTAGTCGGCATCTCATCTAATATACATGTTAGGGTTTCCCTGGACCAATTGTCATCAAGAATACAATATTGAATTCATCTTTTTAATCAAGGATCTATATTTAATTTGATTGATTTCTACCACTGGAGAGGAAGTATGCCTTTTAATTATTGTTTTCTTTATAAATTGTTATAGATTTAGATTTAATTTACTTTGCTTTGTTTTATTTTAATTGCTTTCTTTATAATTAATTTTTTTAATACCATGTTTTCTGTTTTAAAAGTAATTTTTGGAAAAGATTTAGTCTTGGGATAAGTTTATTCCCCTTCTCTGTGGGATCGACCATAGGTTGCCCTATCTACTTAGTTAGGTTTTTGTGGGGATTATTTTTATGATTGCTGACGACCGATCAACAACTTTTTTCCTTTCCTTCTGCTCAAAAGTGTGCATATATTTATATATATATATATTTAGGCTGAGTTTTAGGGTGGCCACTAAATTTCCATATATTTTATTGTTTTATGCATAGTTATTTTATCGTGAATCAGAGAGGTACCCGGTGTTGAGTGCATCAAACCGCGGTTTTTGGGAACCACTCCAAAACTGGTTAAACCGACAATCCGAAACACGGAAAACCGATGAATGGCCAGTTTTGTCCTTTTTTTTTCGATGAAATTGAAAATTTCAATTTAAAATAATTAAATAATTGAAAAGTTGGAATCAATATAAAATTAAAATTAAAAACAGAAAACGTAGGGCTCATTTGGTATTGTTGTTGTTTCTTTTTTTTGTTGCCGTTTTTATAATTTTGAAAACAGACTCATAAAAACACATTAGGTGAAGTGCTTTTGTTTTTAGAATTCTTAGAAACAGGGCACGTGTTTTCAAAATTTATGAAAACACAATTTTGATGTTAAATTGAGAGTGTTAAATATGTTTTCGCAATTTTGATGTTAAATATGTTAAATTTTGATGTCAAAATTTATGAAAACACAATTTTGATGTTAAAATATCCTGAACATGACTTCAACCTTTAATAAACTCCAAGCTTGTACAATTGAGAGTGTGCAATTAAAGAGTGTTAAAAATGAGTATAAACACGGAAAGTTCCCCCTTAATATATGCATACAATTTTTAAGAAAATTTTAAAGGAACTCCTAAAATATTGGTATCCCAAATTCAAACTATACACACAAAGCATTATATACACACTTTGCTTTCAACTAGGCATCCTAAACATGCTACACAATCATTCTCAAGTTAAGAAATATCAAATCCAATGCCGCTAAAACACATTTAGAATTTGTAACTTTCCTTCATTACTCGCTTTCCCCAAAATGAACTCTAACCCTTGCCTAACGGGCTCCATCGCCGGTGCTGGTACCCTTTGCTCCGTTTTTTCTCACCTTCTTCTCTCTCTTTTCATTCCTTTCTCTTATCGTTAGTTGCTTTTGCTTTTCCCCCTTCAGATCTGAGATTTTTCCTCATCTCCGATCACTATTATAGATATATAGATAGCCTCATACAACAATCCAAATGGGATTGGGCCTTTTGGGTCTCAAAAATAGCCCATACTAAAAGAAAAAAGTGAGTTATTTTGGAATACCTCATTTGATTTTGGTTTTAGCCCTTTAGGTTTTGGGATTTTTTTTTCTTTTTTCTTTCAAAGTATTGTTGCTCGTACAAAAAAATTGAGGAATCGAGGAAGCTGCTGGTTTTTTTTTTTTTGCCCAAAAAAAAAAGGAAGCTGCTGGATTTTCGGGTTCAAGCTACCTTTTCCCGAACAGGTTACAGGTATGTGAAATGAGAAAAACGTTTTGGCTTTTTCCTGTGATTTGTTTAGGAATTGTAATTTGGGTTATGCTGTTTTTGATTCGTATGGTATATATGATTTATTAGGTTCTGTATTTGTTATTAGTTATATATAAAGTTGGTTTACATTAGTTTTAAGAAAGCCCTTTTTCTTTTTTCTCTTCCAATTTTTGGTATTCTATTCTTATTTCGAGCATGCGGTTTTCAAATTGTTTGAATCATAACCAAAAACCATATATAAATGAAAGGCTAATGGTTGGGGAAAGATTAGGGATGACTTTACCTCGTTAGTGGGTTTTTTCTAGCGACACAGCTTGTGGAAGTCGTGGACTCCGCATGTAGGGGTGGGTAAGTCTCCTTGAGCCGTGAAGGAGTCAGTAAGAGCAATATCGATCACAACTCTTTTGGTTATTAGCATTCTGTATGTCGCTTCTATAATCTACTTATCGTTTGATTCATGGACCTCTTTCAACCAACAATACAAATTCACAACTTTAATTGCAGGAGGAAGAACACGACTACCCGTGAGTGGATTGACAATTGTATCGACTAGATTTGATGAAACCATGGAACATGATTTCAAAAAATCAATCTGCAGTTTGTTTAAATCAAATAGTTATATTCTCAATCAAGGTTGAAAGTGAAAATCAACAATAATCAAGGAAAATTGCACTATTCAATTTTGGTTGTCTTGGACCTAATAAAGCAATGTGTTTCGGAATACTGTATTGCAATGCACATCTATACTTATATCTTAACTATATATAACAGAAATCCCACTCAAGGTGGGAGTGAGAAGTGCCTAAGTGTCTTTTAGACACTTGGCCATTTATTTTTTCTGACAGATGACCCCTAAATGATTTATTTAACGGTTAGCCCTTAGGATTTTTAATTTTATTCTATTTAGTCCTTTTAGAGTAACTTTTATTTTACATAATTTAGCCCTTCAACTTTTTTTTGTCCCGTATAGATGCTATTCAATACAATTTAATTCTTCCACTTTATTTATTTTATCTTCTTAATATGTTTTCACTCATTAATAGTCTTTAAATATAATATAAAATACTTGGTGCCGCAGCGAAGCGCGACACATGGCGCAGTGAAGTGTCGGCAAATCCTTAACAAATGGTTTATTTGTCAAATAGTCCTCAGACATTTTATTCTATTTAGTCCACCTATTATTTCTTTTTTTTTACGATTTAGTCCTTCAACTTTATTCCTTTCACAAAAAGCCCTCAAATATATGCAATTTAGTTCCTCAAATATTTTATTCAATACAATTTAATCCTTTAACTTCATCCCTCTTATTTTAAAAATAGATTTATTTTACTTATTAATACATTCTAAATATGCTCTAAAATAATTTTTTCGATGTCTAATAAAAGATGCCTAGTGTATACAATAATAATCCCAAAAAAGCCATGCATGACATGTGTCCCTCTTCAAGTAAGAAATTAGTGACAAGTGTCTTATCCCTCTTAGTTGAGGGACATTTTTTGGGCTAACAGGGACACTTGTCATTTTTTGGCCTTATGAGGGTCAAATGGTAAAATTACAAAAAGTATTTATATTTTATGCAATTTAGTCATTTTACTATTTTATTTAACTTGATTTAGCCCTTCAAGATTATTTATTTGTAAAAAAGTCCTCACACATTTTCAAAACCATGCGGTTTAATCCCTAAAGCATTTGATTCCATGCAATTTAGTCCGACACATTTATTTCTTTTTATCCTTCTTAATAGTACTCTTTTAAGTTTTGCTCATTAATCCTCCACCTTAATTTCTTTTATCTTCAATATTTTCTATGCAATTTAGTTGGTTTTTTTAAATATCTTAGGAGATTGGAGAAGGATTCTTAGAGGGTCCAACATCTCACTTCAAAATCCACCTAAAGTAGTGTCATTTTAAAAATCCTTCTCTTTTTAACTCATAAAATGGAATTTGTCCCCACTATTGTTGAGGTATGTCCATTTGAGTTGTTACACTCATGGTCTTTACTTATGTTTATCTGCTTGTTCTAACCCCTTTATTAAATGAAACCATTTGTCTCGGTACCAAAAAAAAATTCAATGCAGATAAACATATTCAAAATACATTATAGAATAAGCATAAGATATACAATAAGCATCAATTAATAAGTATAAACCAATGTAGCATATAAAATAGATATATACATTATATAAAATTCGAATGCATTGTAGTATCAAAAAGATATGATATATAAACCATTTTTGTAAGAAACTATGACAAGTTTTACTAACAAAACCCCACTAATGACAAAAAAGCCTTAGTCATACGGTATTTAGGAAAATCGTTCTTTTCTTTCTCCAGTATCTCAAATAACGTCCGAGACGAATACTCTGGACTATGAGCTATTGCAAGGTAATCAGCAATCATATTTGTTTCATGGTAGTTGTGAACAACCGTGACATTTGTAAAAATATTGTCCTAAGTTTTTTTTTTTTACCAAACTGCAAGATAAATCATTAAGCGTGAGAAAGTTTAAACAAAACTATGTTTAAAATTGATATAAAATGCTCCGACACAATTTTCATCACAATAGATTCTTCGGCAACCTGAACTAGTTTAAAGATTTTAATGCTAACAAAGAAAAGGCAGTGAAGTGACAATGCATCGAAACAAGAAGCACAATCACACAAAATAATAAGTTTAAACACTACATGACTCACCTCAGATTCGGAGAAGTTTGACTTAAGCATGTATAAATATATATATATATATATATATATATATTAAAAACGAAAGGCTAATGGTTAGGGAAAGGTTAGGGAAGACATTAACCCGTTAGTGGTTTTTTTCTAACGACACAGCTTGGGGAAGTTGTGGACTCTGCATGTAGGGGTGGGGAAGCCTCCTTGAGCCGTGAAGGAGTCGGTAAAAGGGATATCGATCACAACTCTTTTGGTTTATAACATTCTGTATGTCGCTTCTATAATCCACTTATTTTCCTTTTTACAAATTTTGTAAAATATTATTGAATTAATAATAGATTTCAATTTTCATTAAACCAATAAATAAAAATTTCTAGTACGTTTCCCTTTTTTATATTCTCCCGAAGAAGATCAACATCTAGTCCTACTCCCTTTAAAGCTGGATCAGCCAAATGCAATGATGGGCCAGGTTTAAAGGTTGGCACAATTTTCTTTACCGAAGAATTTCTTCAAATTAAAACATGTATGCCTGAGCAAGTATTCTAACTCTTCTGCAACTTGCACATCTGCAGTAGTTCTCTGCTAAAAAAAAAGTAGATGTAACAATTAACAACTTCAAGGACTAACAAGAAATATGGACAAAAAAAGACATAATGCCAAGTTTGGCATACACGATAAAACTCTGATTTAAGATACCAGTCAATAAAATAATAAGCCTTTTCAAACACTTTGAGCAGTTGTTGAGCATATGACAATAGTTTCTCTCGAGCCTCGCAAATTTCAACAGAATTGCTACTTTGAAATGTTGCTTTTGATATAGTCTCCGCATAAATTGCTGACGACATCTCACGCTTTAAGCATAGGTGAAGTGCAAGGGCACTGAGATCTGAAACGAAACAACATTCACTGTAAATCGTTTTCCCTAGCAACCTTTCATGAGCCACCATTACCAAAGCAGCTAGTTCAACAACTTTTCCTTCCTTCAGGCAAAGGTAATTAAATTGCTCTAAGTCCTCCCTTTCCAGTACGAGGGTTCTAATATTCTTCAAAATTCCTCCTTGCTATTCATTACAACAAAACAAAGGTGAGCAACCACATCCGAAACAATTATTGCATCTCACACATGACAATCAAGCAAAATTGCAACAAAGACAAACCAGTTCTGGTAGGCACAATATAATAACCAACTTGCAAATGGAGTTTCCTCTTGGGCTCCAGTCATTTAAATATTCATGATTGCTACATTAAAGTGGCAAAGGAAAAGTTTTTAAAAAATATATATCAAACAAGTGTTTAAATAACCTATATTAAATAATGTCTTTTTGCCCATGCATATCAAATAAGTAATTAAGATAATATTTAAAATTTACCATAGTTCTTCAAGTTCAATAGTTGGATAATCTAGGGGCATTGAAGAAAGATCAGATCGACTTAAAGGTTTTGTAGCAAACTTGTGTATCCCATGGTTTATTATTGCTGGTGCTTTCAACTCCCTCATCAAACGAATATCCTCTTTGCAAATCTGGTACAACAAAAAATCTGGATTCAAATAGCATTGAACCAAAATGTTTTATTTCAAAGCAAGATAGCAAAGATGTATCACCAAGAAGCATCGAAGCTAAAACCTTACAAAATTATTAGTTTTTATACGTACTTCATGCCAGCTTGGGTATTATGTTTACTGAGTTGTCAGACTGACTAAAATTTCTTTTTAATCAATTCAATTCCAAGGGCTGGAGTAAAAACTGCTGCAACCCTAACACAAACAGTCTTCTACACTGCTTAACTATTTGCCCTCTATTCAATTGTTCTTTTATTCATTCTGTTTGCATACTACACCACTAAGATGTAATTATATCTACACTACTAACAGCGCGCGGGCACAAAATTAACAAGATATATTTAATAAGGGAGGCATGAAAAATTACCTCCAAGATAGTAGGGGGAAGAGGGTGCTAGGGGAGGCTGAATCTTTTAATTGTTGGAGGGAGATTAACATAAATATTAGTAGTAGGGTTAAAATAGTAAGTACAATTTCCTTTTTACAAATTTTGTAAAATATTATTGACTTAATAATAGTTATAAATTTTCATTAAACCAATTAACAAAAATTTCTAGTACATTTCCCTTTTTTGATATTCTCCCGAAGAATATTAACATCTTGTCTTGCTCGCTTTAAACCCGATTTAGCAAAATGTAATGTTGGTCAGGTTTAAAGGCTGGCACAATATTGTTATTTATAAGAAAAATGTCATTTTTCCATTGATTTAACTTTAACACTATAAAGAGTCTATGCAAAATCACTAACCATTGCTTGAAAAGATGTGGACTCAACAATCTATATAATACAAAATGACTAGAGAACATCTGCAGCTTTCATGGTTTGATAAGTTTAATGCTCCTCTTGCAAGCAAGTGCAAACATTGTCAATTGTTTGAAGGATGGCACATTCCCGGTCAATGGCTTTAAGCAGCTATCCGGGATTGGACTAATTTGAAATGCACGAGCTGTTGTGGTCAATGTTCTTTGTTCTCCGCCAAGCATACTGCTAACATTATTTTTTTCTTTGGCACAATTAATGATTGTAAGATTCAAGGTCAATCTAAATTTGGTAGTGTAATAATTAAATTTAAAGGAAGTAAGTTACAAGGCTTAAATAATCTGATATATCTCACCTTTGTAAAGGAAAACGTAGGGGCCGGAAAAGGCACCTGCGCGGCAACATCTGGTAATGGAACCCTCTCATTGAGCATCCTAAGTTTTTTTTGGAGACAAGTAGCAAATTGGTTAAACGTTTAGTCAGCATTGTTCATAACAGGTAATCAAGTATTTATCCTTTCTTTTATATGAATAATATATATATATATATATATATATATATATAACATGTATATAAACGAATCAGTTACCTACTAGTTTCGGTTTCAATTTCACAATGTTTGAGAAACTTGAGCTATTGCAGTAATATATACCATCCACATCAACATAGAAAATAAGGACGAATTCCCAATTAAAAAAAACTTTGCTAAACATACCAATCAAGTAGATTGAAAACCTAAAGAGAGTCGGAAACAAAATATCATTTCATATCAGTCATATATTTTTTGGTATATTTACAAGTTAACCTTGTCCGAGCCGGGTTGGCCCACTATGTGGGTAAAGCTCTTACCAAAGAATTTCTTCGAATTAAAACCTATATGCCTCTTCTGCGATTTGCACATTTGTAGTATTTCTCTGCTATTTTTGCTCTCTAACAATGGTTACAAGGATGAGGGAAAAAGAACGGGGGAAGAGGGGGCTGAGGGATGCAGAATCTTTTAATTGTTGGAGGGAGAAATTATGTTAGCATAAATATTAGTAGCAGGGTTAAAATAGTAACTACAATTTCCTTTTTACAAATTTTGTAAAATATTATTAACTTAATAATAGTTATAAATTTTCATTAGACCAATTAATAAAATTTCTAGTACGTTTCCCTTTTTTTATATTCTCCCGAAGAAGATCAACATCTTGTCCTGCTCCCTTTAAACCCGGTTCAGCCAAATGTAATGATGGCATAGGTTTAAAGGCTGACATAATTTTCTTTACCGAAGAATTTCTTCAAATTAAAACATGTATACCTGAACAAGTATTCTACCTCTTCTGCAACTTGCACATTTGTAGCAGTTCTCTGCTAAAGAAAAAAATGTAGATGTAACAATTAGCAACTTCAAGGACTAACAAGAAATATGGACAAAACAAAAAAGACATAATGCCAAGTTTGGCATACATGATAAAACTCGGATTTAAGATACCAGTCAATAAAATAACTAGCCTTGCAAACACTTTGAGCAGCTGTTGTGCATATGACATTAGTTTCTTCCGAGCCTCGCAAATTTAAACAGAATTGCTACTTTGAAATGTTACTTTTGATATAGTCTCCACATAAATTGCAGACGACATCTCACGCTTTAAGCATAGGTGAAGCGCCCAAGGGCACCGAGATCTGAAACGAAACAACATTCACTATAAATCATTTTCCCTAGCAACCTTTCATGAGCCACCATCAGCAAAGCAGCTAGTTCAACAATTTTTCCTTCCTTCAGGCAAAGGTAAATAAATTGCTCTAAGTCCTCCCTTTCTAGTGCGAGGGTTCTAATATTCTTCAAAATTCCTCCTTGCAATTCATTACAACAAAACAAAGGTGAGCAACCACATCCGAAACAATTATTGCATCTCATGCATGACAATCAAGCAAAATTGCAACAGAGACAAACCAGTTCCGGTAGGCACAATATAATAACAAACTTGCAAATGGAGTTTCCTCTTGGGCTCCAGTTATTTAAATATTCATGATTGCTACATTAAAGTGGCAAAGGAAAAGTTTTTAAAAAATATATATCAAACAAGTGTTTAAATAACCTAGATTAAATAATATCTTTTTGCCCATGCATATCAAACAAGTAATTAAGATAATATTTAAAATTTACCATAGTTCTTCAAGTTCAACAGTTGGATAATCTAAGGGCATTGAAGAAAGATCAGATCGACTTAAAGGTTTTGTAGCAAACTTGTGTATCCCATGGTTTATTATTGTTGGTGCTTTCAACTCCCTCATCAAACGAATATCCTCTTTGCAAAACCGGTACAACAAAAATCTGGATTCAAAGAGCATTTAACCAAAATGTTTTATTTTAAAGCAAGATAGCAAAGATGTATCACCAAGAAGCATCCTATCTAAAACCTTACAAAATTATTAGTTTTTATACGTACTTGATGCTAGCTTGGGTATTAAGTTTACTGAGTGGTCAGACTAACTAAAATTTCTTTTTAATCAATTCAATTCTAAGGGCTGGAGTAGAAACTGCAGCAACCCTAGTACAAACAATATTCTACACTGCTTAACTATTTACCCTCTATTCAGTTGTTCATTCATTCATTCTGTTTGCATACTACACCACTAAGATGTTTTATATCTACACTACTAACAGAGCGCGAGCACAAAATTAACAAGATATAGTTAATAAGGGAGGCATGAAAAATTACCTCCAAGATAGTAGGCGGAATAGGGGGCTAGGGGAGGCTGAATCTTTTAATTGTTGGAGGGAGAAATTAAGTTAGCATAAATATTAGTAGTAGGGTTTAAATAGTAATTACAATTTCCTTTTTACAAATTTTGTAAAATATTATTGACTAAATAATAGTTATAAATTTTCATTAAACCAATTAACAAAATTTTCTAGTACATTTCCGATTTTTGATATTCTCCCGAAGAATATTAACATCTTGTCTTGCTCCCTTTAAACTCGATTCAGCAAAATTTAATGTTGAGCCAAGTTTAAAGGCTGGCACAATTTTTTTATTAATAATAAAATTGTTATTTTTCCATTGATTGAGCTTTAACAATATAAAGAGTCGAGGCAAAATCACTAACCATTGCTTGAAAAGATGTGGACTCAACAATCTATATAATACAAAATGACTAGAGAACATCTGCAGCTTTCATGGTTTGATAAGTTTAATGCTCCTCTTGCAAGCAAGTGCAAACAATTGATATTGTTTGCAGGATGAACATTCTCGGCCAACGGCTTTAAGCAGCTGTCCAGGATTCGACAAGTGTGAAATGCACGAGCTGTTGTGGTGAATGTTCTTTGTTGTCTGCCGAGCATACTACTAACATGTTTTTTTCTTTGGCACAATTAATGATTGTAAGATTCAAGGTCAATCTAAATTTGGTAGTGTAATAATTAAATTTAAAGGAAGTTACAAGGCTTCAATAATCTGATATATCTCACCTTTGTAAAGGAAAACGTAGGGACCAGAAAGGGCACCTGCGCGGCAACATCTGGTAATGGAACCGTCTCATTCAACTTCCTAAGTTTTTTTGGAGACAAGCAGCAAATTGGTTAAACATTTAGTCATCATTGTTCATAACAGGTAATCAAGTTTTTATCCTTTCTTTTATATGCATAATATATATAACATATATATAAACGAATCAGTTACCTACTAGTTTCGGTTTCAATTTCACAATGTTTGAGAAACTTGAGCAATTGCAGTAATATATACCATCCACATCAACACAGAAAATAAGGACGAATTCCCAATTAAAAAAACTTTGCTAAACATACCAATCAAGTAGATTGAAAAACTAAAGAGAGTCAGAAAAAAAATACCATTTCATATCAGTCAAATCTTTACCGAAGAATTTCTTCGAATTAAAACCTATATGCCTGAGCAAGTATCTGACCTCTACTGTGATTTGCACATTTATAGTAGTTCTCTGCTATTTTTGCTCTCTAACAATGGTAACAAGCATGAGTGAAAGAGAACGGGGGAAGAGGGGTCTGAGGGATGCAGAATCTTTTAATTGTTGGAGGGAGAAATTAGGTTAGCATAAATATTAGTAGCAGGGTTAAAATAGTAACTACAATTTCCTTTTTACAAATTTTGTAAAATATTATTAACTTAATAATAGTTATAAATTTTCATTAGACCAATTAATAAAAATTTCTAGTACGTTTCCCTTTTTTTATATTCTCCCGAAGAAGATCAACATCTTGTCCTGCTCCCTTTAAACCCGGTTCAGCCAAATGTAATGATGGCATAGGTTTAAAGGCTGGCATAATTTTCTTTACCGAAGAATTTCTTCAAATTAAAACATGTATGCCTGAACAAGTATTCTACCTCTTCTGCAACTTGCACATTTGTACTAGTTCTCTGCTAAAGAAAAAAATGTAGATGTAACAATTAACAACTTCAAGGACTAACAAGAAATATGGACCAAAAAAAAGACATAATGCCAAGTTTGGCATACATAATAAAACTCGGATTTAAGATACCAGTCAATAAATAACCAGCCTTGCAAACACTTTGAGCAGGTGTTGTGGATATGACATTAGTTTCTTCCGAGCTTCGCAAATTTCAACAGAATTGCTACTTTGAAATGTTGCTTTTGATATAGTCTCCACGTAAATTGCAGACAACATCTCACGCTAAAAGCATAGGTGAAGCGTGCAAGGGCACTGAGATCTGAAACGAAACAACATTCACTGTAAATCGTTTTCCCTAGCAACCTTTCATGAGCCACCATCAGCAGAGCAGCTAGTTCAACAATTTTTCCTTCATTTAGGGAAAGGTAATTAAATTGCTTTAAGTCATCCCTTTCTAGTGCGAGGGTTCTAATATTCTTCAAAATTCCTCCTTGCTATTCATTACAACAAAACAAAGGTGAGCAACCACATCCGAAACAATTATTGCATCTCACGCATGACAATCAAGCAAAATTGCAACAGAGACAAACCAGTTCCGGTAGGCACAATATAATAACCACCTTGCAAATGGATTTTCCTCTTGGGCTCCAGTCATTTAAATATTCATGATTGCTACATTAAAGTGGCAAAGGAAAAGTTTTTAAAAAATATATATCAAACAAGTGTTTAAATAACCTAGGTTAAATAATGTCTTTCTGCCCATGCATATCAAACAAGTAATTAAGATAATATTTAAAATTTACCATAGTTCTTCAAGTTCAACAGTTGGATAATCTAGGGCATTGAAGAAAGATCAGATCGACTTAAAGGTTTTGTAGCAAACTTGTGTATCCCATGGTTTATTATTGCTGGTGCTTTCAACTCCCTCATCAAACGAATATCCTCTTTGCAAAACCGGTACAACAAAAAGTCTGGATTCAAATAGCATTGAATCAAAATGTTTTATTTCAAAGCAAGATAGCAAAGATGTATCACCAAGAAGCATCCTAGCTAAAACCTTACAAAATTATTAGTTTTTATACGTACATCATGCTAGCTTGGGTATTATGTTTACTGAGTGGTCAGACTAACTAAAATTCTTTTTAATCAATTCAATTCTAAGGGTTGGAGTAGATACTGCTGCAACCCTAGCACAAACAATCTTCTACACTGCTTAACTATTTGCCCTCTATTCAGTTGTTCATTCATTCATTCTGTTTGCATACTACACCATTAAGATGTTTTATATCTACACTACTAACAGAGCGCGAGCACAAAATTAACAAGATATATTTAATAAGGGAGGCATGAAAAATTTCCTCCAAGATAGTAGGCGGAAGAGGGGGCTAGGGGAGGCTGAATCTTTTAATTGTTGGAGGGAGAAATTAAGTTAGCATAAATATTTGTAGTAGGGTTAAAATAGTAAGTACAATTTCCTTTTTACAAATTTTGTAAAATATTATTGACTAAATAATAATTATAAATTTTCATTAAACCAATTAACAAAATTTTCTAGTACATTTCCCTTTTTTGATATTCTCCCGAAGAATATTAACATCTTGTCTTACTTCCTTTAAACTCGATTCAGCAACATTTAATGTTGAGTCAGGTTTAAAGGCTGGCACAATTTTGTTATTATTATAAAAATGTTATTTTTCCATTGATTGAGCTTTAACAATATAAAGCGTCGATGCAAAATCACTAACCATTGCTTGAAAAGATGTGGACTCAACAATCTATATAATACAAAATGACTAGAGAACATCTGCAGCTTTCATGGTTTGATAAGTTTAATGCTCCTCTTGCAAGCAAGTGCAAACATTATCAATTGTTTGCAGGAGGACACATTCTCGGCCAACGACTTTAAGCAGCTGTCCAGGATTCGACAAGTGTGAAATGCACGAGCTGTTGTGGTGAATGTTCTTTGTTGTCCGCCGAGCATACTACTAACATGTTTTTTTCTTTGGCACAATTAATGATTGTCAAGTTCAAGGTCAGTCTAAATTTGGTAGTGTAATAATTAAATTTAAAGGAAGTTACAAGGCTTCAATAATCTGATATATCTCACCTTTGTAAAGGAAAACGTAGGGACCAGAAAGGGCACCTGCGCGGCAACATCTGGTAATGGAACCCTCTCATTGAGCATCCTAAGTTTTTTTTGGAGACAAGTAGCAAATTGGTTAAACGTTTAGTCAGCATTGTTCATAACAGGTAATCAAGTATTTATCCTTTCTTTTATATTCATAATATATATAACATATATGTAAACGAATCAGTTACCTACTAGTTTCGGTTTCAATTTCACAATGTTTGAGAAACTTGAGCAATTGAAGTAATATATACCATACACATCAACACAGAAAATAAGGACGAATTCCCAATTAAAAAAACTTTGCTAAACATACCAATCAAGTAGATTGAAAAACTAAAAAGAGTCAGAAACAAAATACCATTTCATATCAGTCAAATCTTTACCGAAGAATTTCTTCGAATTAAAACCTATATGCATGAGCAAGTATCGGACCTCTACTGCGATTTGCACATTTATAGTAGTTCTCTGCTATTTTTGCTCTCTAACAATGGTAACAAGTATGAGGGAAAGAGAACGGGGGAAGAGGGGTCTGAGGGATGCAGAATCTTTTAATTGTTGGAGGGAGAAATTAGGTTAGCATAAATATTAGTAGCAGGGTTAAAATAGTAACTACAATTTCCTTTTTACAAATTTTGTAAAATATTATTAACTTAATAATAGTTATAAATTTTCATTAGACCAATTAATAAAAATTTCTAGTACGTTTCCCTTTTTTTATATTCTCCCGAAGAAGATCAACATCTTGTCCTGCTCCTTTTAAACCCGGTTCAGCCAAATGTAATGATGGCATATGTTTAAAGGCTGGCATAATTTTCTTTACCAAAGAATTTCTTCAAATTAAAACATGTATGCCTGAACAAGTATTATACCTCTTCTGCAACTTGCACATTTGTAGTAGTTCTCTGCTAAAGAAAAAAAATGTAGATGTAACAATTAACAACTTCAAGGACTAACAAGAAATATGGACAATAAAAGACATAATGTCAAGTTTGGCATACATGATAAAACTCGGATTTAAGATACCAGTCAATAAAATAACCAGCCTTTACAAACACTTTGAGCAGCTATTATGCATATGACAATTGTTTCTTCCGAGCCTCGCAAATTTCAACAGTATTGCTACTTTAAAATGTTGCTTTTGATATAGTCTCCACATAAATTGAAGACGAGATCTCACGCTTTAAGCATAGGTGAAGCGCAAGGGCACTAGGATCTGAAACGAACAACCTTCATTGTACAACAATTCCTCCACCTCCTCCACCAACAACTCTCCTTCTCTTCCACCCCCTAGCCACCCCACTTCACCAACATCACATCTTTACACCCAAATATGTCCCATTTACCCCAAAATGTGGCATATTTACCTTCAAATATACCAGGTTTATCCCAAAATGTGACATCTTTACACCATAATATGAATCATCTTCCACCCAATATGTCTCCTTTCTCTATAAATGCACCACCTCTTTCCTAAGGTACAAACTTTATTCATTGCCACCCACTTCCTCCAACTTGGAATGTACATCAGCAACCATACATGGCTGGCCCGAGTCTCTCACCACGTCACACTGGCAATCCATACTTGTATTACCTAAAACCTTACAAGATGGACTTACCAAAACTTTCATGGGAGAACTTCAAGGGTTGGTATCTAAAACTTAAACAATATTTTGAAGCTGAAAGGGTGTCTAAGCATCTTAAAGTCAGAGTAACATTGCTAGTTTTGGAGGACGATGCTTTGGCTTGGCACTAATTTTATATAAACTCCATAGGAGGGTTAGATGTCGTTACATGGGACATGTATCTAGCTACCTTGAAGGATCACTTTGCTTCTGAGGAGTTTTCAAATCCCTTCATGGATCTGGTGCAGCTTAAACAAACAAGTACTATTAAAGAATTTCATTATGAGTTTATGAAACTGCTGGCTCTAGTTAAGAACATTGATGGTTCTCAAGCACTTAGTATTTTTCTTGCGAATTTAAAGCCTGATCTAGCTCAACAAATACTGTTACATAGGCCAACTACTATTAACCATGCTCTAAAGTTAGCAACTTTGGTTGAAAAATCCATAAGGTCAACTGCAAAAAAGGGGTCATTTGTGTCCAAAAGCTCTTATGCCTCACCAGCTACCACTTCCACCTACTCAAGACCTTCATTACCTATGTTGCCAGCCACAAAAAGCTCATCAACCACTTTAACACCACAAACAAAAACACCACTGGCATTGGAACTAAAACAAACAGGAAGCCTACACCAACTGAGATCGAGGAAAAGAAAAAGAAAGGACTATGCTTGTGGTGTACTGCCAAATACACTCCTGAACACAATTGTATGCAATCTCAAATGTATAGCTTGATTCTTGACTATTATGAAGAACCTACAGAGTTTGAGCCACTCATGGAAGATTCTGAACAGATTCAGCTAATTAAGGAGCAACAAATAGTCAAGACACGCAATTTTTTCCTTGCATGCCATTTATGGCACTTCAGGGTACCAAACAATGAGGATGAACTGCACAATCAAAAATTAGGCCTTAATAGTTCTAGTTGACACAGGGAGCACACATAATTTCATAAATTCAGCAATTCTCAAGTCAATTGGGCTGTTAATTGACACAAGCAGCAAGACTGAAGTCTCAGTAGCTAATGGTAACACCATGATTACCTCAGGGAGTTATGAGCAAGTGCAATGGAAGGTACAAGGGATGAAGTTCCAATCTGATTTCATGATTCTACCCGTGAAGGGGTGTGATGTGGTATTTGGCATACAATGGTTTATAACATTGAGGCCAATTTTATGGAATTTTTCAACACTAATTGATCAGACTAAAATGATACATCTTTTTATGTCATTTTCCTATACTTTTTGGGTATTTTATACTTGATTATGGCTGATATTGGTTATATTTGTGTTCATAGGTGTTGAAGAGAAGAAAAGTGCAAAATTGATTATTTTGTACCTTTTTGGATGATTTATAGCACAAGTATTTTCCATGGATGTTTTGGATGAAGATTTGAGCTATCATGTTCGTGATTGAAGAGTTTATGGAGCCAATTTTATGCTTATGAAGATCATAAAGTTGATTGCTATGAGTTTTCAAGGCAGAGGAGCAAAGATGAGATGACAAGTCGAGCCATAACACTGCCTACCTGGGTGATTAGGCAAATCACATGGGTCTTCAAACAAATCATGTGGGCAACCAGATAGGGTCGGGGACACACTCCCGCGTGCATGCCCAGCAGCCACCATCGGCAACTCATGTGACTTCCTCTTAAAGCCTCTTCAATACTTTCCAGATTTGGCGACATTTTGGGAAAATAGCGATAACTTTTGATCCAGAACTCCAAATGAGGTGAATCAAGATGCGTTGGAAAGCTAACTTCGAGAGCTATAACTTTTGTGTTTTGGTCGAAACCCAGATCTGATGTTGTCATGGAGGAAAATGCCCCTAAACATTGCGGACAGAAACTGTTTCAGGCCAGACTTGTGTTTTGACCAATTTGATATCTTACTTGGATCAGCTTAAAGACATGGAGAAGATCACAGCACGTCCCTAGGGTTAGTTTAAGCCATCTATAACTCTAAATTAAATCCTAGGCAGCCTCCTATATATACCCATCTTTCCTAGAAACCCTAGCACCTCTTTTCCACATCTTATTTTCTTAGTTTTGTGCGGTTTTCGGGAGGAGGCAGCCGCCCGCTCCTTCTCCACCTCTTGTTTTGTAAGTTTTCAATCTCTCGTGGACTGGAGGTTACTCCAGTCCATGAGAAGCTAAACCTTTATACTTCTTTTTCCTAGGTATTATTGATCAATAAATTCATGGTGAGACTTTTGTTCTTAAAGTTTGATTTTTTTTTGTTTGAATATGTTTCTTATCGACTAAATAGCTCATTTGCCCCCTGAACTTTGCAAATTTATGCCAGTTTACCCCCTCAACTAATAATTGTGCCATATTGCCCCCTAAATTTTCAAAATCACGCCACTGTGCCCCTTGTCGTTAACGCCTTTAGTCACGTGATGGCACGTGACTGACGGTTCCGTCAACTTCCCAGTTAACCGCTGACTTAGACTTTCCTAGCTGACTTGGAATTTTTTTCATTGGACATGCGGAACCCACAAGAAAAATAAGCCAAAAATAATTAAAAGAAACAGAATTATATATTTATTTTATTTTTTTTGCAAAGAAAATAAGAAATATCCTCTCTTTAACTTAAAGAAAAGGGAATTTTTTTATTTTTTTCTGTTTTTCTTCCCCTTTGTTGTTTCTTCACAGGATCACAATCTCCTTTTTTTTTTTGCTGTAATCAAAATCTCCTTTAAATAACAAAGGAAACAAGAACAAATTGCAACTATAACATAAAAATTGAGAACAATTAAATGAGTGTCTATCCTTCTAATCAAAATTAAAAAATAAAATTATTAAAAGAATGAATTAAAAAATAATACAGCAATTTGGCGTATTTTCTGGTGTTGATTCAACAAAATACAGAAAATGCCATAGTCAACAAAATACAATCGAAGAATTAAAAAAATGCAGTTAAGTGCAACACCAGAATCAACAAAATACAACACAAGATTCAACCCATAGTACTTCCGGCTCTTCATACAATCGAAGATTTCATACAATGAAAATTTTAAGAGATATAGATTTAGGAAATACCACATCAAACAGGACAAACAATACCACAGTAAATTTGGAGATGATAAGGCAGAGCACAATTTTCAACTGAATGGTTGCCAAGTTCCTACCCAAGCACAACCGATGACCCAATACAAATGGAATATAGGCTTGAGGGAACTTGCAGGCTTTCGAGACGCCATTGCTGAACCTCTCTGGCTTGAACTCATTTGCATTTGAACCCCAAATCTCAGGGTCCCGATGCAGAGTAGGTATTAGAGTCCACAGGCAAACTCCCTTGGACATCGTTAAGTTTTCCTAGTTGGATCTCCTCAACGCTTCCCTCGACACGAATGCCGCCGGTGGATATAAACTCAGAGTTCCTTGAATCAAAGACAAGGTCTTGAAAGTTAAGGATGCATCAAATAGAAGAAAAGGCTGCAATTTTTAAAGAGTCAAAAGTAGGAGGCTAATTATTTTGGAGCCCGGCAAGTTAAAGAAGAATATGAGGTGAAGGAGATAAGGAGATGAAGAAGATGGAAGAAGAAGAAATTAATTCTAAATAAAAACCCTAGCCCCCTTTTTCGTTTCCAGTTAAAGAAACGGGAATTATACTATGAATATATATAATTATTATATTAAATATATAGTATTTAATTAAAAGGATAAATATATATTTCTTTGCAAAATAATAAATATATATTTATCTTTTTTTTAATTATTTTGGGTTGGTTTTTCTTGTGGGTCCCACATGACCAATGAAAAAATTTCACGTCAGCCATAAAAGTCCAAGTCAGCAGTGAAAACATCATCATATATCAGAGAAATAGAAGGAAAATTGGGAATTTTGGAGGAACCATGTTAGGATCAATTCCCAAATCCCTGCAACTAAAAAAACTAACAAAAACTAACCAAGGAAGAAGAAGAAGAAGCAGAAGAAGAAGAAGAAGAAAGAAAAAGAAGAACACAACAGAATGGCAGAGATTGAAGCGGTGGATTCTTGACTGAAAACCATCGACAAAACAGAATTTAAATAGGGATTGAGGGAAGCGGTGCTGAGGATTTCCAAATTAACCCAAACTAAATCACCCACTGAGATGCCATGATTAATTCCAAACGAAGCTTTTGTTCTCTGTCAATTGGCGATGCTTTTAATTGGATCTCTAAGGGAAAAAGAAAAAAAATGAGAAGCTAACAGATAGAGGAGAGGCGGAAGCAAACCGGATAGATTTTTGGCTTTTGGGTTTAATTTTTGGGAGCAGAGAAGCGGTGTATTTGAGGAAGAGAAGCCACCACAATTAAAAGTGGAAAATTGAAGAAATCTGCTGATTGCCAAAGAGGGATGAAATCTGAAGCGGTGAATGGGATATATATGGAAGAAGAAATTTGAAGCGGTGGAGAAAATTGTACATACCAAATCAACCAAAAACAAACCCTAAAATTACCCACTATCCTACCCCTGATTACCAAACCTAACCTTCATCAAAAAAATTCAAAATTGCTCAAAATTCAGGAAAAGAAAACAGTGTTAGGGCAAGTTGGATAATCGTTGTTTACAAATTATAAGTGTTTAGATATATATATATATATATATATATATATATATATACTAATAAGAAATGTAATTTCATAAGGATACAAAGAAATAGTTTGTGTTAGTGTTAGAAGTCTAATGATTATAAAATTTCAATTAAAAAGTATTTTGTTATATTGTATATTATCAAATCAAAATTATCAAGCAAATTAAAATGAAAAATTTTCTATTAATATTAGAAACGTAAATCAAAATTATTATGAAATGTATTAATTATTAATTAATTTAAGACCGACCAAATTGAGAAATCTCAATTGGAATTTGACTTTAAAATGTGATTTGTTGTATTTTAAAATTGACGGAAGTGAAAATAAACTTTATTTTTGGCATGTTGTGGGTGAGGATGTTATAGCTGCAATCCTTTATTTTTTTGAGCATTCTAAACTTTTGCCTGCTTTTAATTCAACAATTATATCTCTTGTTCCTAAGCAGCAAAATCCTAGTACCATGACAGATTTTAGGCCTATTTCCTGTTGCACTATGATTTATAAATGCATTGCAAAGATTCTTGCAAATAGGCTTAAGCAGTGTCTTTCTAGCTTAATTACTAATAACCAAAGTGCTTTTGTTGAGGGTAGAAGTATTATTGATAACGTTCTCATGGCTCAAGAATTAGTATGTGGATATCATAAGCCTAACATGTCTCCTAGGTGTGCTTTTAAGATCGACCTACGAAAGTCTTTTGATACTGTAGACTGGGATTTTATTCTTAACATGTTTAGAGCCTTAAATTTCCCTGAGAAATTTATACACTGGATTTCTGCTTGTATAACCACTACAAAATTCTCTGTCTCTATTAATGGTGGATTGGAAGGTTACTTTTCAGGAGCTAGAGGAGTTAGGCAAAGAGACCCTCTCTCTCCTTATATTTTTGTTATGGCAATGAACATTTTATCTCAGCTTTTGAATCTTGGTGTTACTCACGGTGTCTTTGGGTTTCATCCTAAGTGCAAGAAGGTCAAATTAACTCATCTCAGTTTTGCCGAAGATCTCTGATGGGTGTCGTATTCCACCAAAAATAAAAATCATACAAAACCTATAGATAGGGTAAGTACGAGTCGATCCCACAGAGAACTATTGTTTTAATTACTTTTCCTAAAGTTGTGAACTGAAATAAAATGGGGGGTTTTATGTAGAAATTAATTAAACTAAATAAAACACAAATTAAACTAATAGGGAGATTAAAGAAACAATTAAATAGACATTCCAATTTCAAGACAATCGCATTCTTGGGTTAAAAGGATTTGATCCTTGGCATCAATTAATATCTAACTTGGTAAATAGATGACGTAGATTAATGTCAAACGCCCATTAATCCCTATCTTTCCTTAGTCTTCATTAGTCATGACGCAAGTCCTAGACTAAATCCTAACAAGTTTACTAACCTAGTTCCAAGCGTCTACCAGATTCAAGTAACCCATTGCTTTAACAACTAGAAAGATCTTAGCCAACAATAGACAATGCTCACTAATATAGGCAACATTCAATCTATATTCAAGATTCTCTTAGAGGGCTACTCTAAGTTGTTACTTGTGATTTGATTACATACGATTACATATAGGAATCTCATCTAACAATAGAAATCATACCTAATTAAATAGATGGCCATTCTAAATAATCAAGCATAAAATCATTCAAATAATTCAGAGAAAATTGAAATACTTACAAGATAGATGAATAAGTGCAGAGCCTCACAAATCAAATACCCAAGAGATTGAAAGTCTCAAAATTGAATTAACTTAGAAAAGATTGGTTACAAAAGATCCAAGAATGAAGCAAAATTTCATTCTTGAATTTGGAGAGAAAAATAAAGCTAACGTTAAAAGCCTAAAACTAAGAACTCAAAGACTCCCAAATTCACGTTCCAAGCTAAATATATAATTCTGGAATTTTTAAGTTAAGGCATGCGGCTGCCCTTTTTAATCTAACCTAATTGTTTTGCTTAATTTTCGGCAAATTACAATTTTGCCATCAAGTCCAAAAATCTAAAACAAAATAATAATAATAAGGCATAAACTATATCTCTAAGCCCAATACAAAGTGTCCACTAGAGATTTGCAAGCCCAAAAGGATTAGGCCCAACGTACATAAATTTCTGTCCTTGATCCTTGCGGCCTGTCTCGACCCTACTGACAGGTCGAGTTTTCACTAACAACAGGTTGAGACAGGAAAATTTCTTGCTTGCTCCTTGGTGAATGTCGACCCTTTTGCAGAAGTTGATCTCGACTCGCTCCAGGTTGATGCAGGAATCTACTTAATTGCTCTCATATGTCTTCTTTTGACTCCAATTCTCCTTTTAAGTACCTAAAACACATAAAGGAACAAACTAAGTAGCATATCACCTCAAATAGTCATAAAAACACCTTCATAGGACATAAAAAGGAAAGGAAAATATGCACTCAACAAATCCCCCACACTAAATTCTTGCTAGTCCCTAGCAAGCTAGAAAACAAAACAAAAACTAAAAACTTAAACAAAACTAAAGACAAGCAAACAAATGCATATGCAAACAAACACTCAAAAATCAAAAAGGAAAATCACATGCACAAATGACTTAGTTCCACTTTCGTAGGCACACGGTGGTTTTTAGCGTAAACCACAAGCCTTTAAACCCTAAGCGTCCCTAGAGGAGGAGTATAGTCTCCTGAGGGCTTACTTAACTAGAACGACACGCACAAACATTATGTAAAAGAATTTACTAGAGAAGCAAAAACTTTGAAAAGCCAGATTTTAAAAAAAAAAATTAAAATTTGTTTTTGAAAAGCCTTCTCTAGTAAAAGATGCAAAAATAGACCTTTAAAATAGACATTTCCTTCCCCCACACTTAAATAACACATTGTTCTCAATGTGAAAGTAGTTGCTAAAATAATCAACCAAAAATGTGTTTTGATCAAAAAGAATTTTGAAAATGTGGAGTACACAAAAGGTCATCTCAAAAATTCTTCCACTAATTCTAGAAAGGTATAGTAAAGGTTAGTAAAAATTCAAATGTAATATAAATCAAATAAAAATATGCTCAAAGATCCAATCAAAATATTATAGGGTT